>CM034531.1:10012676-10254379 GCA_020002185.1 Paraescarpia echinospica
CTCGCCGAGCTGCCAGAGGAAGATCCGTGTGCATTGAAAAATTTCATCCGGATGGACGAGAACCGTTTCAATCGCCTTGTAGAGCTGGTTTCCCCGCACATTCAGAGAAAGGACACCACTATGCGTGAGAGCATTCAACCAGGAGAAAGACTTGCTATCACCCTGCGTTTCCTCGCAACTGGTAAGTATATAATTATAGGTGGTCCTACATTTCGACGTATGCAATAGGAAAAATAGTTTCACAAAAACCTGGACAAACTCTTGCGTAATATATTCATTTTCTGAATCTGTGCCATGTATTTAATTAAATTTGTGACAAAACAAAATTGTTTGAATAGTTGTTGTAAGTGAAATATTTACAACTGTAAAACGACGGAATAGCGTTCAAATGTTCTATTATTAATCACATATAGTTTACCAACTTGATTATTCAGAGCTCTTGATTATTCAGATTATAATTGTGTATTATTACATTAACAGGTGACAGCTATCAATCATTGTAGTATCTTTATCGCGTGGCAAGAAACACACTCAGCGAGATGATACCAGAAACATGTGAAGCCATATAAGCTGTCCTTCGCCAGGAGTTTCTCAAGGCAAATGAAGATACAAAGAATGTAAAGTGAAAGGTTGCTCCTGCGACAAAGATAATTAATCTTTGCTGAGAAAATTATAATACAGCTGTGCAAAACAGCTATAACAGTTTATGTCTGGTTGTAGATGAAAACGTGTAATACAACAGGGACTACTCATTGGATTTTAACAGTATACTGTAAGATAACTTTACATCTTTATTAGTAGGAGAAACACTGTCAAAACTTGAATGGTCCAGTGGATGACCGAATTAAATACTAACAAAATTAAATACTAACATTCATGAACGGACACACTACACACAAGAAGAAAGAACCCACACATGTCAGAACAATGAACCTTATTGGCATAACCATATTCAACTTTGCTATCCTGAGTTACTTCCTTACCTCTACCTCCTACTAATCCCAATCCCTCTCATCCCCTCTTAACCCACCCTCACACAGAGCATCCTCCTCCTCCAGGACTTCATACAGCATCTTGAGCATGTCAGGCTCTACCTTTCTTCTGAGATAAGTTGTTTTTATCTGCACTAAGTAACTGGCCACTAAGCGGCCAAAAGAAGCTGCACCAGCATCATTATCTGTATCTATCTTGGCCTTCTTATGAGTGACATAGTCCTTTATGGCGCCTAACGCTTCACATGCAGATTCGCTGACTTAGTCGCTCTTCTTTTTCTTTGCGCTGGTTGGAGTATCTCTGGTAGATGTTGATGTCGAAGGAGTAGGTGCTACCTCTCGGTTTCTGTCGTCTTCTATGTCCTAGTTGTCTGCCTGTTGACCTGGGCTGTCAGGAGTATGTTCTGCCATCTCCGCGTCAGTTTGAGTATCAGGTGTTAGTGACTCCTCGAACAAAACGTCATTGTCTGGATCATCCTGAAATTATACCATCGAAACGATAACATTAGTTAAATGCCAGATTAATAAAAAAAAATACACATTGCAGGCCTCAAGTAAAAAGTTATTATTCTGAGATAATTATTTGTTGTGTTTTATAATAAGGTGTAATGCGATTAAGTAGTTCCTTTTCTCTCAAAAGGTGCCATCAACACATGAAGAATGGGAAGCCATCGCTCAAGAATTCATGAACAAATGGAACTTCCCGAATCTTATTGGCTCTATGGATGGGAAGCATGTGGCAATACGAGCACCTGCAAACAGCGGATCTGTGTATTACAATCATAAGAACTTTTTCAGTATAGTTCTGATGGCTGTTGTCGATGCCAAATACAGATTTCTGCTGCTGGATGTTGGTGCTAATGGCCGAGCGAGTGACGCGGGCGTCTATGCTGCATCATCTCTATCATATGCTTTGGAAATGAATACGTTAAATATTCCACCAGCCAAATCACTGCCAGAGAGACAGAAAGAAGTGCCATACGTTGTGGTGGGTGATGAAGCTTTTGGCCTGAAAGAGCACTTTATGAGGCCTTTCCCACACAGGAACTTGAATGAGACACAGAGGATCTTTAATTATCGCCTGTCCAGAGCAAAGAGAGTCGTAGAAAATGCCTTTGGCATCCTTGTAAACAGGTTTGGTGTGTTGGGGAGAACCATGTCCCTCAATCCCGAGAGAGCCACAACAGTGACAAAAGCGTGTGTGGCACTACACAACTTCCTGCAGGCAGAGGGCGACAGGAGGTACAACAGCCAGAACGACACAGACCAGTCTAGGCAGTGGGTTCGCGGTCTCGGTCGGCAAAGTGGGAACAGGAACTCTACAGATGCACGGCTGGTGCGGGAAGAATTCCGTGACTATTTCAGCACCGACGGGGCCTTGGACAGGCAACAGGACATTGTCATGTTGAACTGCACTTTGTATGGTTCAGTCAATGAGAGACATGCTGAGTTGGTCGGTGACGTTGGATATTGTTGACATATTTGTCATTTAAATGTACAACATCAGATCAAGCGATATGCTAGAACAGTTACACAAGGTTAATTTACTAACAATTTATCAAATATCTCAGTGATATGCTGTAGTAATCTGTTTTATTGTTTTATGTTCCAATGACTTACCAGGTTGGAGACAGAGTTTTGCACAATAACATGTGGCCTCAGAAATATGTCAAATTGGTAAAAAGGAGCCCACTTGCTGACATACGTCTGGTCTGTTCCAGTGCCGGATTTTAGTGATTTTAGCTTCAACTTCAGCTCTCTTGAGTATATTGTACGAAGAGAGCGTAACTTTCGTTTTTATCTCATTCTCTAAAATAGAAATATATATACTTGATTAAATACAGTTGAAGCGTTCACATATTTGTGTCCTGACCATGCAGTCTATTGTGGATATTAAATTCAGTTCATTCAACCAACAACATTTGTACATAAACATACATTTCTGACAAAATCAAACTACAATATCTACATCCTACATTGATCAGTATTCCCTCCTTCCCTCCCTCCCTTCATACCTACATGCCACCCTCCCTCCCCCCTCCCTCCCTCGTTAGCTCTCTCCTTGTAGGCGTATACTCACAACCGGAAAATTCGTGCCAGGTCAAAAATCGTGTCATTGGAATCTCCTATAATGTTCTTGACCTTTTTTATACTCTGTCCGATCTCGCACTGATTATGTGACACGCTCTGGCCTTACAGTGATTTACATAACATAATGCGAATAGGATGCACGGTTTTTGACGCTGGCGTCTTTTATAAGATTTAGATTCCGTTGCCGCGTTGGTCTATTTTAAATTTTATATGTAATTTATACAAAAAACGTTTCCAACAGTTTGTTTTTCAGAAATTTTAACGGAATAAGTGTTAGAGATTTAGTACACAGATATCTTACGGATAGATTTGACAAGGGTTTTATTAAAAAGCCAAAAATCGAATGCTATTGGATGCACGATTTATGCCGCTAAATTATACTGGTATAGGCAATAATATACCGACGAAATCCAAATCTCGTCGAAGACAAAGACGCTTGCATCAAAATTCGTGGGTTCTATCTATTCGCTGGGTAAATTGTTCGCGTGTTACGTGATTCAGTGCGAGACCATGCAGTGCATTAAAATAGGCCAAGAGCGTTAGAACACAATATTTCAGTGCCACAAATTTTGACCTGCCCAAATATTCCGGACGTGAGTATACTAAAAGAGGCTACACTGTACTACACCGTCTATACTATAGCCTATGAATACACTCACCATTGAAGTTTCGACTGGTGGAAGTTATCATTCCTAATCTTATTGACGTCATGGCGGACGCCCGATGTTCTCGGCGGTGATAATATCCTGATGTCGTGTCCCAGAGGCATTCATGCCCCTGGAATAACTCGATTAATTGTTTTATTTCGTCCTCATTAAGGACGACGTTATTTATGTTCTAAATATGCAACTTGCATGCAATACAATTGCGTGCAATGTATTGCATGCAATGGTACCAACATACGGGGAGACTAGGTTGCGCGCAACCATTGCATGCGACTTAGTTGCATCGTGTGACGGCACCTTTAGATAGTGAATCATTGGCAATCCCAACTGAGAGAGATGTATGACTCCTCTAATCTTGTAAGGGGATTTGCCTTTGTTATCTAGGCCAACGGCAATGCCCATTGTCATGTCTATACTTTTACTTTACTATATGTAATTTAAGGGCATTGCCATTTTCCAAACACATCTTGTGTGTGTCTCTCTATCTCTTGCTACATAAACCAAGCAATGCTCAGCAGGCTCCACTACACATCACATCCTACAACTGCACTCAATCAGTATTGGGTGGTCAAAATGTTAGAAGAGATATTGTTAGAATAAATATACAGAGTGTATATAGTTTGTTGTGACACCTACTGTCACCTAGCAACCGTTGGTGACATCACGTCAGTAAGGGTCGCTGAGCATGGTGCGCCATGGTACAGCTTAATTTGTTGTTTCAGGCTGTACATAAAATTGCAACTGCAGAATTTAATATTTTTTTATATCACCATAAAGGTGATAATCTTATCTATAAATGTGCTGCTGGATGTGTTCATGATTTTTTTAGTTATAGCTTTTTGAACATTGTGAATGCTTTATAATCCAGCAATATATTTGGAATTTTTTATTGCCACTTAAAGTGAGCAAAAAGCTGCGGATATAATGCATTTGTGATGTTCAAATGGCAATAACTCAAAAAGCAAAGAAAACTCCTGTGTACACCCAGCGACAAATTTGTAGGTAAGATTGTCGATTGTGATATATAAAAATATTACATTCTGCACTTGCAACTGACCTATCCATCAGGTGACCTGTTGCCTAGCAAAACCTCCGTCAAGCCATCAGAAAACATGGTGGGTTCGGACATTCCATCGTAGATTTTGTTGAAATCCTGGTCACAAGTGTTTCTTCATAAACAAAAAAGGAACAGTTTTTAAAGTGACAACTGTATGCGGGAATGTTTGATTTGTAAGATGTCATGCAGCAATAGTAATGTAATTCACGTATATAACCGTCATCAACATTGTTTGCAAAGGCTAAGCTTGACGGAGATCACACGCAAAAATTCAATTGTGACATAGGCAAACCACAACATACTGGATACATCAATTTCATGTACAGCCTGAAACAACCAGCTGCACTGTCGCTCACCATGCTAGATGTCTAGGTGCACTCAGCGGCCCTTACTGGCATGACGTCACCAACATCTAACAAATTGGTTGCAAATGACCATGCTTAAAGAAGCTTAGTGACATGATTTTGAAATTAATAGACTTCATATTTGGCACATTACTTGACAAGTGCATTACGTTTAAGAATACAAAGTTTCAAAGAAATTGAAAACTATTTTAACTTGCACGCATAGACTAATGCAGAGACCCGTCACCCCGTCATTTGGATGGGCTGAGTCGGCCGGGAACGGGTTAGAATTTTGACGAACGGGTACAAACCTGTCAACTGTGTAATGTCCATTGTTACAGTTATACACGATAAAACTATGTGTCTGGCGCCACACATGCGGAGCCTTTCTCTGACGTTGGCACGGTCTTCACAAGGCAGTTCCTGGAAATACTCTACGCACCTGTGGCGTGTGTATAGTTTGTTGCAATATTCAAATGGATACTGCTTTAATGCAACATCGTAGATACATTGTTAATTACTGCTGTCAGTCAAAAACTGACACTACAAAGACTTGTGTCAGCACTGTTGTGGGAAAGTTTCCGGCGTTTGAATTGCCAATAAACAAATCGCATTTTACACCTTGTTAACGTGGTGTTAACTTCGCCTCCTAAAACTGTTTTGTAACATGCGATTCGGCCAAATTACGACGGTATCGTTTTGGCCGACTTTACGAACGATTTCTTTATTTAGTATTCGCGTGCTGGCCCATTATTCTCCATATGCAAATACGAGTAATCGGGAACGTTCAAGGTTTTGGTGTCAATATATACTTCATGCATCGTTATTTCCCTAGAGGGGTCCAGTTAATTGAAAGCCTGTGACACTATCAATTGAAACTACAATATCGCATTTCTGTCTTTGCCATGTCACGTCCGTCGAAGAAATGTTGAAATGACATTACGCATTTTTTCGAATCAAAACCAACAAAAAGTACGTTGACTGCCATTGTTCACTAGGAAGACGATGGCGTAGACTGAGTGGGGACTGCGCTAGTGGCTGTGCCTGTGTTGTCGGTGATACCTCTGTCCGTGTCGTCGTGTTCGGCCTCGTCACCTCTGCCCGTGTTGTAATGTTTGGTGTCATCACCTCTGCCCATATCATTGTATTCGGTGTCGCTAGCATGTGGCCAATCCACAACTGAATTCTTTCCACTGAAGCTGCTTGGCTGTTTCTAATGTTGCTGATTTTCTTTGTCTTGTTGGCAACAAATAGATTTGTTAAATAAATGATGTTATTCTACTGGTGAAGCAGTGTTGTTATTAATATGGTCACAATATATATATATATTAACCGGGAGCAGGTAAGAATTGTGTCGCCCCGTCATTTGGCGAGTAAAATTTCTGGTCACACGATGCATGGCGCTGTCACTAGGAGCAAAAATATTATCCTGCATTAGTCCCTGTGTGCACGTAAAATGTTCAAATTGTAAACAAAACTTCAATTTATACAGTTAATTAATTGTTATTGGCATTTATTGTGGATGTCAGGGCATGCATAATTCCCACCCTCAAATACCACTGAAATTGGATGGCCCCACACTCCTTACTACAAACTGATGGCTCCCACACTCCTTACTACAAACTGATGGCTCCCACACAACTTACTACAAACTGATGGCTCCCACACTCCTTACTACAAACTGATGGCTCCCTCACTACTTAATTACTACAAACTGATGGCTCCCACACTACTTACTACAAACTGATGGCTCCCACACTCCATAATTACTACAAACTGATGGCTCCCACACTCCTTACTAAAACTGATGGCTCCCACACTAGTTACATATGGCTCCCACACTCCTTACTACAAACTGATGGCTCCCACACTCAACTGATGGCTTTCACACTCCTTACTACAAACTGATGGCTCCCACACTCCTTACTAAAACTGATGGCTCCCACAGTAGCTACTGATGGCTCCCACACTCCTTACTACAAACTGATGGCTCCCACACTCAACTGATGGCTGCCACACTCCTTACTACAAACTGATGGCTGCCACACTCCTTACTACAAACTGATGGCTGCCACACTCCTTACTACAAACTGATGGCTGCCACATTCCTTACTACAAACTGATGGCTCCCACACTCCTTATTAAAACTGATAGCTCCGACACTAGTTACTAATGGCTCCCACACACCTTACTACAAACTAATGGCTGCCACATTCCTTACTACAAACTGATGGCTCCCACACTAGTTACTGGTGGCTCCCACACCCTTTACTACAAACTGATGGCTCCCACGCTCCTTACTACAAACTGATGGCTCCCACACTACTTAATTACTACAAACTAAAGGAAACATATAAAACCCAAACTTGTTTCTAACAATCTGCCAACTTACATAGAATTCAGCATCAGTTGGTAATGCTTCCCACACTTTGCTGGCAGTGTCTGTGGCATACTTGAAATTTGGATACAATTTGTAGAGTCTTCGGAAGATGAATAACTTGATTCCAATAAACAGACCTACAAATAACAAGTTTCCCAAAAGGCTACTACACAACCTACAGAACTGACATTGTTCCTATCTAGTTATAGCGTTTATGACGGTCACATTTTATTAAGCAAATTGTCATTCAATATATTATATGACAGAATATGTGTACCGGTACGTGTGTATATAATAATACATACAGTCAGGTAGCTTAATCAGCGACACATTTTTGGGATATGGAGACAGACCAGATAAAAGTAACAAACTTGGTTTGTAGATTTAACATGTTTGTCATGTTTTTCTACGTTTCTTCATTGGATATTGATACATATCAATTAAATTCCCCAAATTATTTTCTCTGCATCCTTAGGTCTTTAGCATTAATTGGATCAAAGCAAGACATTTTTTGTACTTTTATCCATTCTATTCTATATCCCAGTGGAAAGTGTAGCAACATGGCATATATCAGCTCAATGGTGATGAACAATTATGGACCCATCCACAACAATTTTGCTAACTTTGATTTGAGGAAATTTGTTGACAGCTCATGCTTCAGAAGGAGTGAAGAGGATAGGTAAATAGGTAAAGTAATATAATAGGCCCCAGGTAATAGAGTTAAGAGTTGCACGGACTCACCAATGATCTTCATGAACTGTATACCAGACAGCACGACAGAGAGAATGAAGAGGAGCACCAAGATCTTGATGAGAAACATGGTCAGTTGAGGCACTTTCCACATGAACAAGCTGCACAAGAACCATTACAAATTACTGCATCAATCTCACCATGTGCACATTAGATACTCAGTTATCTGAACAGGCTCACTGACCACGTCTCGTGCAACAATCTGCAGGACAAATTCCAATCTGCCTACAACCCGAATCACAGTACTGAAACTGCACTGGTGCGAATCCAGAATGATATCCTGATGACCCTGGACAACAAGAGTGGTGTCAAGTTGATCCTACTTAATCTTTCAGCGGCATTTGACACTGTAGATCATATGCTGCTGTTGGCTTGCTTGAAAAGCGCAGATGTCATCGGAATCACGCATCAGTGGTTTGAGTCTCACCACCAAAAAACCCCACCCGAATCTACCCATGGCAAAACCTTTTTTTTGGCTCAAATCCAAGATGACCAACATTATACAGGGTCTAATATTCAAATGGACCTAATTTTGGAACTAAGCAACATAAAAACACGTTTGAGGTATAATTTCCAGCTAACTTTAGGATGTCCATTTGTTTGGTGACACTTTGGAGGTCGTTATATGTCAAGGTCATGCGATAAGTCAAGGTCAAGACAACATTGGATAAAATAAGCTGGATTCGGACCAAAGTGGCATGAATTTGCAACGAAATTAAGTTATAAACACATATTTAAGTGCCATTGCAACTAAGTGTACTATGAATACTCATTTAAACCACATTTTATAGGTGATTATAGTTCAAAGACATGTTTCAATGTCATTATATGCATATTGTCTATTTACAATCCTGTATGATCCTGATCTACATCCAGGTCATCATCATCCTGGCTCTCCACTTGTGTCACGTTCATGCATGTGATGCCCTTGCATTGGCCACTTGCTGGTGTGCACTGCAGTCCATTCTTATGGCAGGTGCACATTTTCTTATCGCAGTGACCACTGCAATTGCATCGAATTATTTAGAGGATAGACATTCTGATAGGCTCGAGACCACCAGAAGATGCTACCCAACCCCAAAGATCAGGGGAGATATCATTGCCACGCCATCCCTGCACCTGATGATAAGCCTGATGGCTATGGAAGGCAGCTGCATAATTCGTTGGCGGAAGCTTCTCTGGAGACACGTATTGTGTAGATGTGGCTAACTTCAGCAGGAACTTCGCCAGTGCAGACTTGTCACCATGTATGGGTTATCACTCTTATCTGTGGCATCAGCATGATGTATCATGAGTTAAAATTCGTCTGAATCTCCTGTGACAACAGCTGTTGGCGTTTTCTTTGCAGAAAGGCATGCCAACACATATTTTGTAGTCCGCATCCCCTACAGCGTGCTGAACTCTGATGTCTGCTTTGACTGTATGCTCTGCAAGGAGGTTGATGAGGGCATGCTTGTTTGATGTGTTGGCAAGGAAAGCTTTTTTGCTCATGGTTAAACGCATTTATGCGGAAACTGAGATTGAAGCACCAACGTTGTTCCCTGTCTTACGACGATGGGCTTCGTCCTTAGTGCTGGAGCCATGATATCCATCAATATCAACCAATGCACGGCCATAGCTGCTGCATACATGCCGGAAATATACACAGCGCAGATGTCGGCATAGGTGGAGTGCTTGGACCATGAGAACTTGAGGAGCAATCCTCCCCCATCAACAATAAACTGCAAGCCCTAGTCGAGCGTGGCTGAGACGATGCATGCAGGTACAAGCTTCAGGTGGTAGTATATGAGCTCCGCTTTGTCCCCAGTCCACATGTGCATGTGATTGTCGAAGATATATGCGAGGAAAGAGCACAACTCATATATGAAGAGGTCAGGCACAAGGATATCGCCGATACCCGTAACAAGAAGACGCTGGTACAGACACTGGGATCCGTCTCGATTCGTTCCCCGGAAGCAGTTTTGACATGGACAACCGAAGCCAGAGTCTTCTCATTGAAGCCACGGCCATGCGTTAGACCCCCAGTTGACTTAATGCCAGCCATCAGAACTTGCTTTATGAAGAGATCTCTGAATACACCTGACCATGCACAGCTGTTGTCGCAGAAGAATCCGACATTGAAGAATAATCTGGATCCAGCTCTCTCAAAAACTCTGCTATTTCTGCACACTCTCAGTGGCTGTGACAACACATCAAGGCCATATGGAATTGACAAAGTGACCGTTCTCACGAAGTATGCAGCACTGCAAAAATCCACCTTCGTCTTCATCTTCCTCGAAAGAGGACATCGAAAAGGCAGAAGATGCCCTGCTGGTGATGTACGGGTGCACCACATCAATAAGCCTTAGTGCTGGAGCCATGATATCCATCAATATCAACCAACGCACGGCCATAGCTGCTGCATACATGCCGGAAATATACACAGCGCAGATGTCGGCATAGGTGGAGTGCTTGGACCATGAGAACATGAGGAGCAATCCTCCCCCATCAACAATAAACTGCAAGCCCTAGTCGAGCGTGGCTGAGACGATGCATGCAGGTACAAGCTTCAGGTGGTAGTATATGAGCTCCGCTTTGTCCCCAGTCCACATGTGCATGTGATTGTCGAAGATATATGCGAGGAAAGAGCACAACTCATATATGAAGAGGTCAGGCACAGGGATATCGCCGATACCCGTAACAAGAAGACGCTGGTACAGACACTGGGATCCGTCTCGATTCGTTCCCCGGAAGCAGTTTTGACATGGACAACCGAAGCCAGAGTCTTCTCATTGAAGCCACGGCCATGCGTTAGACCCCCAGTTGACTTAATGCCAGCCATCAGAACTTGCTTTATGAAGAGATCTCTGAATACACCTGACCATGCACAGCTGTTGTCGCAGAAGAATCCGACATTGAAGAATAATCTGGATCCAGCTCTCTCAAAAACTCTGCTATTTCTGCACACTCTCAGTGGCTGTGACAACACATCAAGGCCATATGGAATTGACAAAGTGACCGTTCTCACGAAGTATGCAGCACTGCAAAAGTCCACCTTCGTCTTCATCTTCCTCGAAAGAGGACATCGAAAAGGCAGAAGATGCCCTGCTGGTGATGTACGGGTGCACCACATCAATAAGCCTCAACTCCGCATGGGTGGCGAAGTTCCTGCTGAAGGTAACTACTTCTGCACAATATATGTCTCCAGAGAAGCTTCCGCCAACGAATGATGCAGCCGCCTTCCATAGTCATCGGACTTATCATCAGGTGCAGGGATGGCGTGGCAATGATATCTCCCCTGATCTTTGGGGTTGGGTAGCATCTTCTGGTGGTCTCGAGCCTATCAGAATGTCTCAGCCTGCGGCACCAGAGCGACTCCTCTAGATAATTCGATGCAATTGCGGTGGTCACTGCAATAAAAAAATGTGCCTGCCTTAAGAATGGACTGCAGTGCACACCAGCAAGGGCATCACATGCATGAATGTGTCACAAGTGGAGAGCCAGGATGATGATGACCGGGATGTAGATCAGGATCAAACAGGATTGTAAATAGACAATATGCATATATTGACATTGAAACGTGACTTTGAACTATAATCACCTATAAAATGTGGTTTAAATTATTAGGCATAGTCAATTTGGTTGCAAAGACACCTAAATATGTGTTTGTAACTTCACTTCGTTGCAAAGTTATGCCACTTTGGTCCGAATCCAGCTTATTCCCAGATTATTTTATCAAATTCTGCCTTGACCTTATTGCATGACCTTGACCTATAACGACCTCCAAAGTGTCACCAAACGAATTTACATCCTAAAGTTAGTTGGAAATGATACCTAAAACGTGTTTTTATGTTGCCATGGGTGGATTCGGGTGGGGTTTCTTTGGTGGTGAGACACACCACCAACGAACCCATATCAGGTGAGAAAGCTTTGTTAACATTTTTGTCCAACCTAAATCGTTCATAGCTGAGACTGCTGATGGAAGAAGACAGTGTTCAGCAAAAAACAGAAAACATGACAGGCGTGAAGGTGACAGGGGAGAAAGTGATCGTAGTGAAGGAGGTAGCTGGGGAAAAGGGACGGGAGAGGAGAGAAGAAAATGTGATGGGAGGAAAGATGAAGGGACGAAAGGAAGTGAGAGTAAATGTGCTAGAAGAGAAGATGACAGGAGGAAAGGGGACAAGACAAAACGCGACAGGAAAGAAGGGAATGGAAGAGAATGTGACAGGAGAGAAGACGGCAAGAGGAAAAGACAACAACCAGACATATGCAAACCGGAGGAGCTACTCCGAGGCAGTGATTGAGGGGGCAAGGAGAAAAGAGAGTGTTTATGGGCGATTCAATTCAGAAAAAAAACAGACAAGACTATATGTGAGGGGAAGGATGTTGTTGTATGTCTACCGGGGGCTAGGATAGAGCATGTGACCGAAAGGGTAGAGAAGGTATTGGGGCATGGCAAGGGAGGGTCTATACTAGTACATGTGGGGACAAACAATGCAGACAAGGAGCGAACAACTGGGATAGTTCAGAAGTACCGACATCTAGTGAGGAAGCTAAAGAAGACAAGAGTGGAACAGGTTGTTCTCTCAGGAATTTTGCCAGTAATGGGACGAAGGGGGCAACATACAGAAACTGTAAGAGGATGGCGATCAATGCACTAGTTGAGCAGATGTATGAAGAAGAGGGCGTGGGATTCACAGATTTATGGGGGTACTTTGTTGGGAGAGAAGATATGTACATGAGAGATGGTCTCCATCTAAGTGGAAAGGGGGCAGCAGTATTCTAAGACAATCTGCTGCAATCTGTTGACAGTGGGACAGGTTGCATCTATTTAAACTAAATTTGCAGGGGGGACTCGCAGAGAAGCCTGAAACTGGAGGCATAGATAAAGACAGCAAAATTAATTCAGCAAAGAACAGTCTGGAAAACTGTTCTGAAGCTGGATATAAATGTGTTTGTTTAAATGCAAGGAGTATAGTAAACAAAAGAAATGAACTAAACATTATGGTAGAAGATATTGACCCTCACGTAATAGGTATAACCGAATCATGGACAACCACCGATATATCAGATGCCGAATTGGGACTGACAGGATATGTAATGTTTAGGAAAGATAGAATAGGAAGAAGGGGAGGTGGAGTTATTTTAGTATAACTAACTGGATAGAAAAATGGCTGATTGACAGAAGACAACAGGTAGTTGTTGATGGGGAGGCTTCAAACTGGAAATCAGTTTTGAATGGGGTTCCACAGGGATCAGTACTGGGACCTATATTATTCTAAATATATATAAACGATTTGGACGATGATATAGCTAGCAAGGTGTTGAAATTTGCAGATGATACAAAAGTGTTTAGAAGGATTAAAAGTGATGGAGATAGACAGCATTTACAAGATGATCTTGACAGGTTGATCAAATGGTCTGAAAAGTGGCAAATGTTGTTCAATTTTGGGAAATGTAAATGCCTTCACACAGGACATGGGAACGAATATGTAGAATATACAATGGGGGGAACTGTACTAAGTACTACTGTAAAAGAAAGACTTAGGGCTGACAATTAGTGCTAACATGAAGGTTTCAGAGCAGTGTGGAATTGCAGCTTCAAAAGGAAATCAAATCTTTGGATTGATTAGGCAAAATATAGCATATAAAGAAAAAGAACTAATAATACCGCTGTACAAAACAATAGTTAGGCCTCATTTAGAATATTGTATACAAGTGTGGAGGCCATACCGCAAGGACATAGATATGCTAGAAAGAGTACAGAGGAGAGAGACTAAAATGATACCCAAACTGAGGGATCTTAGTTATGAAAAACGCCTAAAAGAATGTGATTTAACAACATTAGAGACCAGGAGATTGAGAGGAGATCAGATAGAAATGTTTAAAATATTGAATGGTTATGAAAATATTGATAGAAATGTTTTTTTCAGTTAAGAAAGATAGAAAGACTAGAGGACATGAAGTTACATTAGTAAAGGAGCAGTGTAGATTAGACGTAAGAAAGTGCTCATTTTCACAAAGGACTGTGAATGAATGGAACAGATTATCTGATGATTGTGTGGGTGCTAGTAGTGTGAATATGTTTAAAAATAAAATCGACACATACCTCGGAAGGGCTGGATATATGTAGATAAAAGGGTTGGCCTCTCGATAAGCCAAAGGGCTTCCTTGTCCACCTGCCATCTAGAGTTAATTCTCTGGATGGCAATCTTGTTAAATCTATTGGAGCTTTGTTTGACAGTGAGCTCAGCATAAAATCGTAAGTATCGAAACTGTGCCAGGTAGCATACATTCATCTACGTCAAATTCGTTCCATCAGAGATTGCTTGACACAACATGCCACTGAACTCCTGGTTCACTCCCTCGTCATATCGTGACTGGACTATGGAAATGGCCTCCTTTTCGGTGTACCTGATCAGCTACTGGACAAGCTGCAGAGAGTCTAGAATGTGGCAGCTCACGTTGTGGTCAAAGCCAGTCGCTATGATCACATAACACCCATCCTAGAGACTTTCCAGTTCGGTACCATATTTAGTATAAGGTCGTACTGATGACGTTCAAAGCCCTTCATCTGATTGCGCCGAGCTACATCACAGACCTGTTCTAGTTCTACCAGCCCAGCAAAACGTTGAGATCGTCATCAGATTCTCCACTGACTGTACACAGTGCACATCTCTGCCAATACGGGGATCGTGCCTTCTCCATCACTGCTCCTTGCCTGTGGAACAACCTTTCCCACAATATGGGCAAATGTGACTCTTTACACCACTTCAAAAGACTCCTAAAGACACACCTTGTTCAAACGAGCCTTTTATTCCTGAAATTTCACTGTCATTTAATACCATCCCTCCCGCCGCCTTCCCTCCTGTCATTTTCACTCCCATCACCTTTATTTCCCATCATCTTTCCTCCAGTCACCGGTCCGTTTTTCACAAAAACAATAGGCATACCCCGTACAACAGTCTTTATTTGTTGTAAAACTTGGTTATTTTATCATTACATATGTTATTTCTAATTCTAAAAATAAATATATATCAGCAATCATCATCATCATCATTGTGAAGCCGTAGTATCCCGTGGGTGGGCGAAGGCCTCAGCATGTCGTTTCCAAATCTGCCTGTCTTGCGCTATCCTCTGCCAGATGGTGCTCTTCCAGTACTCGTCTAGTTCGTTTCTCCACCGTCTCGCCAGTCTTCCTCTAGATCGTTTCCTTTCGTAAGGTCTCCAGTCCAGGTTGTGATACGCGATGTCCATCAGTTATCTCGTAGTCTGCTAATGTGCTCTGCCCAGGTCCACTTCTGTCTTCTGATTTGTTCTATCACGTCTATGACCTTTGTCTTCTGCCTTACCCAGATGTTTGTTTTTTCTCCTGATATGTGATGTTTAACATACTTCTTTCCATCTTTGTTTGTGCGGCTGCTAGCTTGTTCTTTGCCTGGATGGTGAGTGCCAATGTTTCCGCACCATATGTCATCGCTGGAAGTAGGCATGAGTTGAAGACTTGCCTCTTCAAGCAGGTTCCAAAGTTACCCTTGAAGATGTCGTGGTGTTTGGCGAATGCTGTCCAGCCGGCAGTGATCCTTCTTTGAATCTCCTTGTCTTGGTTTTTGTCTCTGATACTGTATCGCTCTCCCAGATAGACGTAGCTTTCAACTTTCTCTATCTGCATCGTGTCGATATATATTGGGGTGTCATTTTCTAGCATTACTTTTGTCTTTGAGATGTTCATCTTCAGACCTTGTTTTTCACTTTCATCAGCTAGCTCCTGCAGCATGTTTTGTAGTTTTTTCACTGTAATGAGTATGTCGTCGACGAAGTGAAGATGGCTGAGATATTCTCCGTCTATCATCACACCTCTGGTTTCCCAGGTCAGTCTTCGGAATATGCTTTCGAGTGTTGCCGTGAACAGCTTGGGCGATATGGTGTCACCCTGTCGTACTCCTCTCTTGATGTTGATCTTGTTGCTCTTTTTATGTAGGTGGATTGTCACCGAGCTGTTGCTGTAGATGTCTTTCAGGAGATCGATGTACACATTTTCTATGTACTAAATATTGCTTGAGTTTGCACCGAGTTGAAAGCCTTCTCGTAGTCGATGAAAGCGATGCAGAGCGGGATATTATATTCTCGGCACTTCTGTTTCAGTTGGTTTACGATGTGTATGTGGTCTGTCGTTGAGTACCTGCTTCTGAATCCTGCTTGCTCTCGTGGTTGGTTTTCATCCAGTGTCTTCTCTAGTCTATTCGTTACTATCTTTGTGAGTAATTTGTAGATGTTTGATAACAGACATATCGGTCTGTAGTTCTTTAAGTCTTTCTTATTTCCCTTCTTGAAGATTATCACCATCTATCCGTTCTTCCAAGCGGTGGGTATTTGTCTTTCTGATAAGCATTTAGTATACAGCTTAGCGTCTTCGAGATGATATCTTCTCCTGCTTTTAATGTTTCAATGTTTATATGGTCGTTGCCTGATGTCTTCCCATTCTTCATATTTCTTAGCACAGCTTCCACTTCCCATGGTGTTATCTCTGCTACCTCTTTCGGGTCGGTGTGAATTATGGTACTCTGTTCACTGTCATATAGCTCTTGCTTTCGTCAGGCTCTTTGGTGACATAATCGTTTCTCGTATGATCTCGTTTGTACTTTCTGATGTCCTCCTTCGCTTTCTTTTTGATGGTCTTGCATATTTCTGCATACTCTATTTGTTTTTTACGGTCGCTGTTATCCACCATTTATCGTCGTTTCTTCATTAGTGCTCGTGTCGATGATGATATTCTCGTCACTACATGCCTGTTGATTGCTTTGGCTATACTTGTTGCACTTAGTTGTTTTCGCTCATGGTGTCAATGTCGTCTAGTTCCTGTAGTGTCTCGAATCGATTTCGCAGTTCGAGTTGGAATTCAATCTTTTTTCTTCCGAATTGTGTGGCACCTTCACTCAGTGGTCTCTTGTTTACCAACTTCTTCCTTTCAGCCTTGACATCTAGTTTGATGTTGCTCATTACCATTCTGTGGTCACTTCCAATGTTGACTTGGTTGACGACAGTTACGTCAGTGACCATGTCTGGCTTGTTTGTCAAGATGTAGTCAATTTCGTTCTTCGTTTCTCTATTTGGGCTTTTCCATGTCCATTTCCTCCCTGCTTTCTTTTGGAACATGGTATTCATGATTTTGTACTTTTTAGATGTTGCCCATTCTACCAAGGTGTCGCCTCTTTCGTTTCTCACACCTAGGCTAAATTTGCCTGTTGCCGTTTCCGAAATGTTTGTTCGTTTCCCTACTTGCGCATTAAAGTCTCCCATCACTATCGTGTAGTGGTTTGGCTTTTCTAAGGTCTCATCCATGTCGTTGTAGAAGTTGTCTGTCTTCTTCTGAGTATGATGTTGTTGGTGCATATACTTGGACTATCTACAGCTTGTAGAACTTTGTTATGCATAGAACAAGTTCTGTTATTATGGGGCTGATGCTGTATATTATTAATTTTGATATAATTTGAGATAAATCAGTTAATATTGGCATTTTAGTTATACGAATCAAAATATATCAATAGCTCCATTTGAGTTAGCCAGTGGAAATCACTGTACATTCTCTTTAAGAATGGCATACACAAATAAGCCTAGTATGTACAAAGAATCATTAAGAATAGGACATGGCATTCACTGCTTTCATGTCCTAGCAACCAAGTATGAACATATTGCAGCTGGAGTGATCTGACCGCTTAATCATGACAGAGATTGGCAAAGAAACAAATAAAGGGGTCTGGTTTATTGTGTGCAGTGGCAGATTGTTCAAACAAATACCAGGCACCAAGACAACCATGGGTTAGCATTCTTTATTTGTTGACAAAAGGGCAATCACAAGAGGAAAAACAAGACTATTCAGAAATGACAACATCTTATAGCTATAGAAGTTTGGTTGGAACATTATCCCCAAAATTGCACTGTCTTTGTAGGAAAATGTGGCATGTTAAACCGCTAGTTTAACTCGGTCATAGATATTAAATAAAGGCAAGTGTGGCACATCTTATTCTTAATGAGTCCTTGGTATATCTACCTTTTGCACATGCATAAGAGGGACACTTACTTGTTTAGTTTCTCCATGTTGTCTACTAAATTTGCTAGTAATTTCTGGAATAGATAAGCACAAACATTCAATGTCACAGTGTTCACAACTGACAAACAAACTGATACCCAAGATGTATCAAAGATTGTAAAATTAGTTTTATTTCTTTAAATTGTAAGAAGACTATCAAAAGAGAGACACAGAGGGGGGATACAGTGAGAAAGTGTGTGGGGGAAGGGGAGAGAGTGAGAAAGAATGAGTAAAAGAGAGCAAGAGAAAGAGAGATCGAGGGAGGAAGAAACAAGAGAATGAGTGAGTGGCGAGCAAGTGAGAATGAGTGAACGAATGAGAATGCACAAGAGGAAACGAACATGAGATAATGTAAAACAGAAAGTTGCCAATTTGAAGTTAATATCAATGATAACAACTCGTCAGTTCAAAACATACTATGAGAACATGTTGCTGTGACTCGTTGAGATTTGTTCTCACCTGGGCTTTCTTTGCTACCTGCAACAATACACCAAACTTCTTCTTTTTTCCAATGTCACTAAATGGTAGTTCATCTGACTGCAAACATAATATATTGATATGGTGTTTGTTGTGCTAAGATAAAACCAAACAGAGATAAAAATATATATTTTCAATATTTAATTAAGTACCTCTAATGAAAAATAGAATACAAGATGTAAACTTTTGTAAGGCAGCTGCATGGAGGGCTTACAACAAGGATCTGGAAGTCAGCACTTCATATAAGGAACTGAAAGAACATCATGCAGTCTGTGCTGTTGTATTGCTGTGAATCCAGGACAATGACTTATCTACTTGATAAAAACAATTAGGTGGATCCGTGAATGTAGGCATTTTGCTTTATTGGCTTTTTCAATAGGATGCTTATCTCATGAGAAAGTCGCATATTGCCTCTGAATATTTGCAGGGCAAGTTTCATTTGATGGATATTAACCCTTTAGACCCATGTTTTAATGAAATGCATTCCAGTTCCCCATAGCATTCGTATATATATACGTATATATAAGTGTCACGTACATTTTTCTGTGTAAAGCAATGACAAAACCAACAAAGACTGAAATAGGCCAACTTAATGACATTTATTCATTAACATAGTTTAAACAACACCATATATACATAAACACATCCACAGCAAGTATGCCAGCCCCAACGGTATCGTTAAGCAATACACACAATTGCTAAGCATATAGTATATATATATTAGTTGTTAAAATCCAGCTTATGTATTTGGCAGCTATAGGCAGTTGGTAAGCTAAAGGTAAGTTCTTATATAGCACAGTATCCAGTCCACAAGACTGCTCAAAGCATTTTACACTTTACTCCATGGCAAACCTGCACAATCGAACACCATCTCGACTTCTCTGGGAAGCATTCAGCCATGCTGCAATTAATGCGAGAAGTCTATTTGTACACAAATAGCCACCACTGGCTATAGCCAAGTGGTCATTGGTGATCTTGACAGATTGGCCAGTTGCAAGTGGTTGGGCTCTAAAGGGTTAATTACTTCTCTGATCTTCTTCTTATGGTCCAAAATCTTTACATCGCATTGAACTGATGTTATGGTTATGTTCACTGATGGCTGATAAGGGGTGGTGACAAGATAGGTGTTCTTTCAATCATGCATGTTTGCACTGGTGTTCTTTCAATCATGCATGTTTGCACTGGTGTTCTTTCAATCATGCGTGTTTGTACTGGTGTTCTTTCAATCATGCATGTTTGATCTGGTGTTCTTTCAATCATGCATGTTTGCACTGGTGTTCTTTCAATCATGCATGTTTGCACTGGTGTTCTTTCAATCATGCATGTTTGCACTGGTGTTCTTTCAATCATGCATGTTTGATCTGGTGTTCTTTCAATCATGCGTGTTTGTACTGGTGTTCTTTCAATCATGCATGTTTGATCTGGTGTTCTTTCAATCATGCATGTTTGATCTGGTGTTCTTTCAATCATGTGTGTTTGCACTGGTGTTCTTTCAATCATGCGTGTTTGCACTGGTGTTCTTTCAATCATGCATGTTTGCACTGGTGTTCTTTCAATCATGCATGTTTGCACTGGTGTTCTTTCAATCATGCATGTTTGATCTGGTGTTCTTTCAATCATGCGTGTTTGCACTGGTGTTCTTTTAATCATGCATGTTTGCACTGGTGTTCTTTCAATCATGCATGTTTGCACTGGTGTTCTTTCAATCATGCATGTTTGATCTGGTGTTCTTTCAATCATGCATGTTTGATCTGGTGTTCTTTCAATCATGCGTGTTTGTACTGGTGTTCTTTTAATCATGCATGTTTGCACTGGTGTTCTTTCAATCATGCATGTTTGCACTGGTGTTCTTTCAATCATGCATGTTTGATCTGGTGTTCTTTCAATCATGCGTGTTTGTACTGGTGTTCTTTCAATCATGCGTGTTTGCACTGGTGTTCTTTCAATCATGCATGTTTGCACTGGTGTTCTTTCAATCATGCATGTTTGATCTGGTGTTCTTTCAATCATGCGTGTTTGTACTGGTGTTCTTTTAATCATGCATGTATGTAGTGGTGTTCTTTCAATCATGTGTGTTTGCACTTGTGTTCTTTCAATCGTGCGTGTTTGCACTGGTGTTCTTTCAATCATGCGTGTTTGCACTGGTGTTCTTTCAATCATGCGTGTTTGCACTTGTGTTCTTTCAATCATGCGTGTTTGCACTGGTGTTCTTTCAATCATGCATGTTTGCACTGGTGTTCTTTCAATCATGCATGTTTGCACTGGTGTTCTTTCATTCATGCGTGTTTGCACTGGTGTTCTTTCAATCATCCGTGTTTGTACTGGTGTTCTTTCAATCATGCGTGTTTGATCTGGTGTTCTTTCAATCATGCATGTTTGTACTGGTATTCTTTTAATCATGCATGTATGTACTGGTGTTCTTTCAATCGTGTGTTTGCACTGGTGTTCTTTCAATCATGTGTGTTTGTACTGGTGTTCGTTCATTCATGTGTGTTTGCACTGGTGTTCTTTCAATCATGCGTGTTTGCACTGGTGTTCTTTCAATCATGCGTGTTTGATCTGGTGTTCTTTCAATCATGCGTGTTTGTACTGGTGTTCTTTCAATCATGCATGTATGTACTGGTGTTCTTTCAATCATGCGTGTTTGCACTTGTGTTCTTTCAATCATGCGTGTTTGCACTGGTGTTCTTTCAATCATTCATGTTTGCACTGGTGTTCTTTCAATCATGCGTGTTTGCACTGGTGTTCTTTCAATCATGTGTGTTTGTACTGGTGTTCGTTCATTCATGCGTGTTTGCACTGGTGTTCTTTCAATCATGCGTGTTTGCACTGTTGTTCTTTCAATCATGCGTGTTTGATCTAGTGTTCTTTCAATCATGCGTGTTTGTACTGGTGTTCTTTCAATCATGCATGTATGTACTGGTGTTCTTTCAATCATGCGTGTTTGCACAGGTGTTCTTTCAATCATGCGTGTTTGATCTGGTGTTCTTTCAATCATGCGTGTTTGTACTGGTATTCTTTTAATCATGCATGTATGTACTGGTGTTCTTTCAATCATGTATGTTTGCACTGGTGTTCTTTCAATCATGTGTGTTTGAACTGCTGTTATTTCAATCATGCCTGTTTGCACTGGTGTTCTTTCAATCATGCGTGTATGTACTGGTGTTCTTTCAATCTTGTGTGTTTGCACTGGTGTTGTTTCAATCATGTGTGTTTGCACTGGTGTTCTTTCAATCATGCATGTTTGCACTGGTGATCTTTCAATCATGTGTGTTTGCACTGGTGTTCTTTCAATCATGCACGTTTGCACTGGTGTTCAATCAATCATGCACGTTTGCACTGGTGTTGTTTCAATCATGTGTGTTTGCACTGGTGTTGTTTCAATCATGCGTGTATGTACTGGTGTTCTTTCAACCATGTGTTTGCACTGGTGTTCTTTCAATCATGTGTGCTTGCACTGTTTCCATGGTATAGGATTGGTCACATATCTAATTATACAAGAAACCACATACAAGATATCAGTGATACAGATACTACCTATAGTATATAGTAACCAAGGTCAACATAATCCGTGGATATAAATTGCAAGTGTCTACTGTCAGAGGCTAGCACATGGGAAACTGGTGTTTGGCCTTACCGTGTCGCCATTTCTCAGGTTTGGGAAGAGACCGAAATGAAGTGGATACTGACTGCAAAGAAATATGGTTGCACTTTTATTTACCAATCATGGACATACATCTGAACCATCAAGATATGTAAGTAGATATAGCTTATGTTACACAGAGTGGATACTGACTATCAGACACATGTTGGCACGTGATCAAACTGTTTCTTATATCCGATGTTCCTTATATATGTGTGTACAAATAACAGTGTAATGGGTCAAAAGCAACCCTGCATGTGCCTGGAGTAGGGTTTTGCTTATTTGCAGTGAACAATTTGACCTGATCCTTTGATCTTTGACCATCAATTGGTTTGTCATGCCAAAAGTAGTTGTGTTTTAGTTTCTGTTAATTTCCTTTTTTCTTATTGTAATTAGTTTCCTTCAACATAAATGCACAAGTTAATATATTTTCATTTATACTATGTACTATGACAATTAACATATTAAGCTTAAATACCATATTAAAAGGTAACTTCTTAAATTCTTATAAAGCGCAGTATCCAATCATTAGGATTGCTCAAATCAACATTTGATCAAAGCTCAAATGGTATTTATATGGGGGTTGCTGCAGCCTATATTTAAAATGTACGGTACACCAACTTAATCATGTGACAAGCTCATCCAGCCACAACAGTTGGCCTCTCTTTCTTTTACTTGGAAAGGTAATCTTTTCTATGATGTTACGGATAAAAGAATTTGTTTTGGTTAGAACATTTACGAGGCACATTGACACACTGTAAAATTTACCCAGTAAGGTTCGTTAGTTCCTCGTGGATTGTTCTAATTGTTATTTACCGTAATTAATCTTGGAAAAAATATTTGCTTCCCACCATCCAGCCCCTACTATACCTGTATTTTTTGTATATATTTTTGGTTAGGTCAGTTTGCTAACAGGGTTATGAATTTGTATATTAATTCACGATCGTTAGGTTTTGACAATACATTACACTGTACGTTAACTAAAGGTCAGTATGTTGATAATAACTAAACCTACATCTGTTCTCATTTGCGGTGTCAGTTATCGATGTGTACGTGGGGTTTTAGGGCGGAGGTGGTTACCTTGCGCTTTCCCCACTATTGATTATTTGTACATAGATATTCATTCATGAGTCTTCCAACTGTTATTACCGAGGTAGTTGATTCGGTGGGTCCTTCCACCTGCGTGTTTTCGGTTCCCCCTCCTTGGCTGTTCTCATTTAGATTATAATCATGTTCGCTGGGTAATGAATCATGATTTTAATTATGTAATCTTCATAATATATTCATGCATAATGATTTCGGCTTTATATATAAAACTCTTATACAAACTTATGTCTACCTTGTGTTATGCAGCAAACTAGCCACGATTCATATCCGTTTAACAAGCAGCATCGGCATACATAAAAGCTCTTTACACTTTACTCCTTGGCAGACCTCTTCATTTGAACACCATCTCGACTTCCCTGGGAAGCATTCGGCCATGCTACAATTATTGCGCGACGACAATTTGTACACAAATATCCACCATTGTCTATAACCAGGTACTCATTTATACAGCTGAGTGAACTGGAGCAATGTAGAGTGAATGAACTTGCCCAAGGTTTGACACGGTAGCACAGGATTCGAACCCGGATTCTCTCAATTGATAGTCCGATGCTCTAGCCATAGTGCTTTATTAGCGCAAACCACCTTAGAAGCAATGCCTACTCCTGGCATTATCTTTGCAGGGACCTATTTCTGGCTCAGAACTACTGTCGGTGTGTTAATTTACACGTACTAGCCAAAACAGGGAATTCAATGTTGTTCCTTTTAAGCAGATATCCCTTACACCAGGAATCACTACATTTAAGTATGACTGTAATGAACATGTACTTGTAATGAAAGAAAGACAAAACATACTATGTGGTGATGTAGTTGACATACAGCTTGAGTATACAAAGGAGCAGGACAAGTTGAAGAAACCAGCCAGTGTACACAGACAGCATGTACACCTACAACAGTGTATGCTTGTTGCCATACATATAATGTACAGCTATAATGGTACATTATAATACAGTTTGTACACAGTGTATATTAGTTGTCATATTTACAAGTCACTGTCATTGTATGTACAAATAAGTGTACAGATGGTTTACACACATTATCAGTCATAAAAAACACACACAACATTGCTTATAATAATTGTAAATTAAACTTTGGTATGACCAGTCCTTTAAATTGTTCCCAGCATCTGTATGCATGAAGTACCAACACATAATGTTGGTTGTTTGGATCACCTAGAGCCACTTTCCAACATACCAAGTTAACCCTTCTGAAAGATGGGTATTTTGTTAGTGAGACCAATCTCATATGAGATATGACAAAGAAAGTGTTGTGTGAAAGAAGAAGGCATATGCTGGTAGCCAATGAGAGGTCATGTAATATTCACCAGGAATGCCATCAGCGTAATTTCCTGGCTTTGCCAATCGATCAGTGCTTTCACATAGGATACAAAGAACACCAGTGGTTTTGCACGCCTCTCTGAAAGTGTAATAAGATTTCAAGTGGCAAGTAAAAAAGGAAGCCTTTAGTTAATTTAGTCCAACTTTGTTGTGTGTATGTGTGTGTGTGTGTGTGTGAGTGTGTGTGTGTGTGTGTGTGTGTGTATGTGGGTGTGTGTGCTGTGTGAGTGTGTATGGGTGTGTGTGTTGTGTGAGTGTGTGTGTTATGTGAGTGTGTGTGTGTGTGTGTATGTAGGTGTGTGTGCTGTGTGAGTGTGTATGGGTGTATGTGTTGTGTGAGTGTGTGTGTGTGTGTGTGTGTGTGTGTGTTATGCGAGTGTGTGTGTGGGAGGGTGGGTGTGTGTTGTGTGTGTGTGTGGGTGTGTGTACGTTGTGTGAGTGTATGTGTGTTGTGTGTGTGTGTGTGTGTTATGTGAGTGTGTGTGTGGGGGAGGGTGTGTGTGTGGGTGGGTGTGTGTGAGGGGGGGTGTTGTGTGAGTGTGTTGTGTGTGTGTGTGTGGGTGTGTGTTATGTGAGTGTGTGTGTGGGTGGGTGTGTGTGTGTGTGGGGGGGGTGTGTTGTGTGAGTGTGTGTTGTGTGTGTGTGTGTGTGTGTGTGTGTAAGTTTTGTTTTAAAACATATTTACATAAGCGTTTACACAATCAGCAGATAATTCATGCCATTCATTTATGTATATCTGTCTCTAAGGTTTGTTAAACCACATCAGCGAAACCATAATTTCTGCTTCTTGACCACACAATTTTTGGTGTATGGATCATACAGCTGTTCAATTTAAGACATAGTCGGACAATTTTAGATCCACCAATTTTTGTAAACAAATGTGGCAGTTCGCTAGCTTTGTTCATACCAAGAATAATGGTCGGCATATGATTAAATATACCAAAATACAAATCTTAACATCAAACAGTTGCAATGATAGTATTTATGTAACATGTTACTGACCAGAAAGAGGTCAGTATAAGGCATACCCACAATAACATCTTAGACAAATTTATTACAAAATACTTACGGAATCGTTTAATACTTCTCTTCATACTGAAAACAAACACAGACAATACAATTAAACAACTTAATTATGGAGTTCAGCGTCCTCCTCCGTGTGTTTGGAGGTTATTAAGTGGTCATCTGACATTCTCAAGCTCCACAAAATGTGTGTGTTTAGCACTGGTTCTAACCACCAACATCTACCTACCTCAACCTTAATTTGAGTGGAGAATAGTTAGGAAATCCACCAATTTAGCATGTTAAAGTGATTGCATAACCGATCAACAAGGTCTCATCACTTAAGGGGTCAGAGCTTTTAACCTTTCTGTTGTGCTTTAGAATAATATTACAGCACCTAGAAAATGGTGATATTTGAAACTTGCAAGAAACGTTTTTAGGGGAAATGAGTGCAATAGATTGGGCATATTACCAGAGATTAGCTGAGAGCTAAGAGGAGGTTGGTGTAAGAGAGTTTTAAGAAGAAGCTGGTGAGGAGTTGACCGAACTAGACTGGACATGTGGAGACAATGGGAGTAGAACAGTTGGCAAAGAAAGCAGATGCCCGGAGAGTGAAGGAGAAAAGGAGGTGAGGATGACCTAGACATGGATGGGAGGACTGTGTAAACAGAGACTTCGATGGATTCAGAGGGGTGGAAAACAAGAGCAAAAGATAGAGGGCATGGAGACTAAGTGAGGAAAAAGAAATTGAACATCAGAATCGAGGCCAGCCTCACCCCTATATATAGCTGACAGACAGGGAAACAAGAGAACAAGATTAGCAGGTTGACTGCTTGTGCTTGTATTGGCAGTGAAATGATACATGTTTAGAAGAATGTAGTTGGCCGTGTTATTTTTTTGCCATTTTTATTCATATAACACACATGGTTGCTGAAAAAACATGGCTATTTTGGTAAATATGGATGGGCACAGTGCATGCATTTTAAAAGAGCTGGTGGTAAGCAATTTTGACAAAATTTGATCAGCATATCAATGATATGATGGCAGTACATGTAAAGAAATTTCAGATTTTTCTCAGGTACTGTTTTCTTATAATCTGACAAAACGTTAACATGGCTACCAATGGGAAAGTGAACAGTGCTCTGTGCCCATAAACACAAGATTAGGATCGGGATGATTACCGAGATCGGAGTGCTTGCAAACACTGACTACACTGACCACGGTGTGTACCCGGGTAGTACAGCTTGCAATGACATGCTGTGTTCCACTTACTGCTGAACGGAGAATGATGTAGGCACCTCGAGCGGTTTCTTCTGTTCGTGTTTGAACAACTCTTGAAGGGTGTAGCCAGTGACATTGACAAGAGCCACGGATAATGCATGTTTCACATTTGAAATGTTTGTGACGAGTCGAATGCGTCTGAACACTCTGCCCACAAATGATAAAGATGGCTGATCTGTTGATTCGATCCCCCTGATTTGTGACGGAACCATCTCAAGTCCTAACTGCGAGTCAAGATCGTCAGGTTCAACATCGTCGTCATCCTCTTCACCTATTACATCATCATCATCTTCCTCACTTTCATTTTCTGAATCTGTCGGGGTGATGTCTATGGCTATGGAAATCGTCCCATGCGGTTGGTTCTGCAGGGATCGCACTGCAACAGAGACATCTGTATCACAAGGCAGACCTTCCATATTGCTCCTAACAACTTGCGGGAGATCCCCTCCTCATGGTGGGAGATTTGTTCACGGTGGCTTAAGGATGCATCCTCAATTCAATTTTTTTCAATCATCTCATTTTAAATTTACTTTGCACAAAAGCAAACCTACTAAGTATTCGCTATAACATGCTAGTTCATTTGAGCAACCGTTTGTGTGTAGTTGTGGTAGCATCATTAGACAAACTATCAGCTTATTTAATTCCTGCCCAGGAGTTATTTCAAGTGACTCTCAAAATTGGAATGTTAATAATTCATGTGTATGTGCGATGTGATGATGCACATGTTTCTGTGTTGATGCCATCACTTTTCCTTGCGCTCTCAAAAACCACGTTAAGGACAAATTTGGTGGGTTGAAGCCTAAATGTTGGCCTGGAAAATAGCTTTGGCCAATCATAAGATGTAAACAGCCAAAGTCAACTCTTCTGACAGTTTAAAAAAATTACCTTCAAGCAGGGTAACTTTGAACAGCAGGGTAACTTTGAACATAAAACTGTATTTCATTTTATTATAAAAATATACCATAAAAACTGCATTTCATTATCATTCATCATGTTGTTTCCAAATCTGCCTTTCTTGCGCTATCCTCTGCCAGATGGTGCCCTTCCAATACTTGTCTAGTTCGTCTTCCACTAGATTGTTTCCCTTCGTAAGATCTCCAGGTTGTGATACACGATGTCCATTGGTTATCTCGTAGTCTGCTGATGTGCCCTGCCCAGGTCCACTTCTGTCTTCTGATTTGTTCTATCACGTCTATGACCTTTGTCTTCTGCCTTACCCAGATGTTTGTTTTTCTCTCCTGATATGTGATGTTTAACTCTTTCCATCTTTGTTTGTGCTGCTGCTAGCTTGTTCTTTGCCTGGATGGTGAGTGCCAATGTTTCCGTGCCGTATGTCATCACTGGAAATACGCATGAGTTGAAGACTTGTCTCTTCAAGCAGGTTCCAAAGTTAACCTTGAAGATGTTGCAGTGTTTGGTGAATGCTGTCCAGCCGGCAGTGATCCTTCTTTGAATCTCCTTGTCTTGGTTTTTGTCTCTGATACTGTATCGCTCTCCCAGATAGACATAGCTTTCAACGTTCTCTATTTCTATCTATCTATATGTTGATATATATTGGTGTGTCATTTTCTAGCATCACTTTTGTCTTTAAGATGTTCATCTTCAGACCTTGTTTTTCACTTTCATCAGCTAGCTCCTGCAGCATGTTTTGTAGTTCTTGCGGTGTAGGTGTATGTCGTTGGCGAAGCGAAGATGGCCGAGATATTCTGTTTCTGTTTACTAATCAGCAAATCCCAGCTGGGTATCGCGCCAATGATGTTGGTTGCTCTATGAGCAATGCACACGGCCTAGCAGTTCCTTAAATTGTGGGGCGTCCTTTGCATTAACCAATGACGCTTCTAGGATATTCCATACAGTTAAAGTGCGGGGAAAAAATGAGTTTCTATATTCTTCAGTGTTGGCTCTGATGTGTTTATGTTTGTAAGGGTGACTTGAGCGTGTGCGTCTGTCTGCAGGTACTAAAATGTTTCTGTATGGGACAGCAATTTGATTGTGGATGATTTTGAACATAAGTAATAATCGGAGGTTCCTTCTCCTTTCCTCGAGATTTGACCAACCAATATTCTCCGTCTATCATCAAGCCTCTGGTTTCCCAGGTCAGTCTTCGGAATATGCTTTCAAATGTTGCCGTGAACAGGTTGGGTGATATGGTGTCACCCTGTCGTACTCCTCTCTTGATCTTGTTGATCTTTTTGTGTAGGTGGACTGTCACCGAGCTGTTGGTGTAGATGTCTTTCAGGAGATCGATGTACGCATCTTCTATCCCCTTGAAGGGAGGTCAGTATTGCTTTAGTTTGCACCTAGTCGAAAGCTTTTTCGTAGTCGATGAAAGCAATGCAAGGCGGGATATTATATTCTCGGCACTTCTCTTTCAGTTGGTTTACGATGTGTATGTGGTCTGTCGTTGAGTACCTGCTTCTGAATCCTGCTTGCTCTCGTGGTTGGTTTTCGTCCAGTGTCTTCTCTAGTCTATTCGTTAGTATCTTTGTGAGTAATTTGTAGATGTCTGATAACAGATATATCGGTCTGTAGTTCTTTCTTATTTCCCTTCTTGAAGATTATCACCATCTTTGCGTTCTTCCAAGCGGTGGGTATTCGTCTTTCTGATAGGCATTTAGTATACAGCTTAGCCAGTGTCTTCGAGATGATATCTTTTCCTGGTTTTAATGTTTCAATGTTTACATGGTCGTTGCCTGATGTCTTCCCATTCTTCATATCTCTTAGCTCAGCTTCCAATCCCCATGGTGTTATCTCTGGTATCTCTTTCGGGTTGATGTGAATTATGGTACTCTGTTCACTGTCATATAGCTCGGTGAAGAATTCCTCTATTCGTTCCATGATCATATCTTGGTCTTTTATTTCTATACCCTGGTTGTCTAGAAGTGTAATGAGTCTGTCTCGGCCTAGTGCCCACGTTCTTCTTGCTTTGTTCAGGCTCTTTGATGACATAATCGTTTCTCATATGATCTCTTGTTTGTACTTTCTGATGCCCTCCTTCATTTTCTTTTTGATGGTCTTGCATGTTTCTGCATATTCTATTTGTTTTTTACGGTCGCCGTTATCCACCATTTATCGTCGTTTCTTCATTAGTGCTCGTGTCGATGATGATATTCTCATCACTACATGCCTGTTAATTGCTTTGGCTACACTTGTTGCACTTAGTTGGATCATCTCAGTGATGTTTTCGCTCATGGCGTCGATGTCGCCTAGTTCATGTAGTGTCTCAAATCGATTTCGCAGTTCCAGTTGGAATTTGATCTTTTTTCTTCCGATTTGTGTGATATCTACACTCGGTGGTCTCTTGTTTACCAACTTCTTCCTTTCAGCCTTGACGTCTAGTTTGATGTTGCTCTTTACCATTCTGTGGTCACTTCCAATGTTGACTTGGTTGACGACAGTTACGTCAGTGACCATGTCTGGCTTGTTTGTCAGGATGTAGTCAATTTCGTTCTTCGTTTCTCCATTTCGGCTTTTCCATGTCCATCTCCTCCCTGCTTTCTTATGGAACATGATATTCATGATTTTGTACTTTTTAGATGTTGCCCATTCTACCAAGGTGTCGCCTCTTTCGTTTCTCACACCTAGGCTAAATTTGCCTGTTGCCGTTTCCGAAATGTTTGTTCGTTTCCCTACTTGCGCATTAAAGTCTCCCATCACTATCGTATAGTGGTTTGGCTTTTCTAAGGTCTCATCCATGTCGTTGTAGAAGTTGTCTGTCTTCTTCTGAGTATGATGTTGTTGGTGCATATACTTGGACTATCTACAGCTTGTAGAACTTTGTTATGCATAGAACAAGTTCTGCTATTCTGGGGCTGATGCTGTTAACCCTCACTATATTGTCTTTCCATTTTTTGTTTATGAGAAAGCCTATTCCAGCTTGGCCGTTGTTCGCTGTGGAATCGTATAGTAGATGGCCGCTTTGTTAGGTAGTGAAGCATTCCTCTTTTCTTCCGACTTCTCCGATCCCGATCACATCCCATATCAACTTGGTTTCCCTAAGTTCTTCCTCCAGTTCTTGTATCTGTTCATCTCTTAGTAGTGTTCATACGTTATGTGTTGCTATCTTCAGTCTACTTACCTTCTCTCGGCGGCTCTTCTTGACCCAGAGATTCTTAGCACCCCCTGCATGTAGCCCTAGTTGACCCAAACTGCATTTAGGCAATTTTTAAATTGTATATAAAGTTACTGAACCATTCTCAGTATACACTAAGCAATATGTGTATCAGTGGATCTCAGATAACATCTTTGTAGTCGAACTGAATCTGGAGTATCATCTGGTATTTTTTATTAATAAATTAGTACACATATATTTTATGTATTTCATTTGTCATTGGATTTTAACTTATCTAATTCATCTCAATTTATTTATTTTATATCTTTATATAAAATTATATAATTAACTTATTTTAATCGTAATTATCTTATTTAGTTTTTAGTTTCATTATTTGTAAATGACTGTATTTTGCATGTATTATTTAATTTAGGATTATTGCAGTACATGTTTTTAGAGTTAACGAATTAATCGTAATGTTGCAAATGAAGGTATGAACAAAGTTCATACTGTATTTTATGCAATATGGCCAGGACGGGTCTAGTGTGGGTTTTGGCCTAGGTTGCTGAGACGATAATTACTTCCAGCTGTTTGGCTTAATGAAACCACCCAGCACCTTCAGCCAATCACAACATGTCCGGATTAGGTCCCCGCTTTTGAATTGGATTATAGGTTAGAACTGGTTTAATCTACCACTTCCGCGTTGGGTATCTGTATGAAATGTCGTGTATATTTTGTTACTGATACATTTTGATTTCTGTTTGTTTAGTCTATAGATTAAGTTTAAGCATATACACAGTTACACTTCGTTTGCCCAATCGTGGAAGGAAGACCGTACGAGTGTCAATTACAGCTGAGTATCGTTCGTTTTATATTTGCCCTTCATTGTTTTTCCTTTGTCTCTACGTTTTGTGACAATCAGAAATAGCGTCAGCAGTAATCATGTCGGCTGCAATTTCTGATCTAGAAGTACTTATTATCGGACATTAACAGACACTTGACTGGAGGTGTGGCAGTACTAATGTGATGCCTTAACCAAGGGTACATACAACATATTTTATGCTACAGGTGGAGGACATTAGCTATGCAACGCATGACCTATGATCAGACATTGGGTAACAGTACTAATAGGTAATGGTAATTTTAATAGGTAACAGATCGTTTTTTTTATGTCATAGTAATGGATGAGCCTTTATGAAAAGTAATAGTAATAGATCCAAAAGTAATAGATAATAGTTAATTACCTTTCTATTACATCTATTGCTGCTAATGTCCAAAAATTGGGTTTGTTTGCATGTTATTCCAACTGTGTATGTGGTAACAGCAAGGGATGTGTACACAATGTACAACTGTGTATGTGGTAACAGCAAGGAATGTGTAAACACTGTGTACACACAATTACTGAACCGGTATTTACATAACAGGAAAAGATCAGTGTGCTAATAATTTCATAGCTTCAGCGAATATCTACTTATGCAGTGAAACAATGCAGGACATGCCTGATGCAGGATTAGCAAGCCATTTACTAATTATTGGGATGGACCATTCGAATGGCTAATAATGGCTTCAACACATTCTTAACACACACAACAGAGGCTGCATCCTGGTGTTGAATTCAAAGGAAGTTCATCATACCCTATCATACTGCCTACTACACTTTTGTTCATATTTGGACAGATTTGCTTACCTCGGATCTTTCAAATGGTGTACAAATTTGCGTTTTACTGCATTTTTTGGCACGACCCCTTCACCAAACATAAAACCATCCCGTGCAATTTTGGATAAACACAAGTCGAGTTCATTTGCCAAGTTATGGCCTTGTAAGTATTGTAGTTTTTATAAAAAGTTACATTAAGTAATACTTCCTGGTTGTTGCTGATAACACAAGTGTCACGAGATACTTGGTTTTTGCCTAGAAATGTGACTTTTTCACTGGCATGTTTATTTCAACACGATTCCACTCAGATGTAGGCCATCTCTCATGTACATATCTTCCCTCCCAACAAAGTATCCCCATAAATCTACGAATCCCACCCCCTCTTCTTTACACATCTGCTCAACTAGTGCGTTGATCGCCATCCTCTTGCAGTTTCTATATGTCGGCCCCCTTCCTCCCATTACTGGCAAAATTCCTGAGAGGATAATCTGTTCTACTCTTGTCTTCTTTAACTTCTTCACTAACTGTCTGTACTTCTGAACTATTCCAGTTGTTCCCTCCCTCTCTGCGTTATTTGTCCCTACATGTACTAGTATAGACCCTCCCTTGCCATGCCCCAGTACCTTCTCTACCCTTTCAGTTACATGTTCTATCCTAGCCCCCGGTAGACAAACAACGACGTCCTCCCCCTCGCTTAGAGTCTTATCTGTCTTTCTCATAATCGAATCGCCCATAAACACCCTCTCTTTCCTCATTGCCCCCTCAATCACTGCCTCAGTGTAGCTCTTTCTACGGTTTGCATCTGTCTGGTTGTAATCTTGTTCCCCTGTCTTCTGCTCTCCCGTCACAATCTCGTCCGTTCCATTCTTTCCTGACGCTGTTTCTCTTGTCACCTTTCTTCCTGTCATCGTCCCTCCCGACTTCTCTTCTGTCACATGTACTCTCACTTCCTTTCTTCCCGTCATCTTTCCTCCCATTGCATTTCCTTCTCTCCTCTCCCGTCTCTTTTTCCCTCCTACCTCTTTCTCTACGGTCACTTTCTCTCCTGCCACCTTCACACCTGTCACATTTCCTGCCGTCGATCCTCCACTTTCTTCCCCTCCGATCACCTTCCCTCCTCTCAGTCTCCTTTCCTCGGTCTTGTTGCCACTACTCTGCTCCTTCAGTTTCACAGTATTCCCAACTTTATCCCTGTCGTCTCTCTCCATTCCATCTGTCTCCTTGCTGATTCTCATCTCCATCCCCTTCACAATATCTACCAACCTAGCTACCTCTTTCTCCAGACATTTCACCTTCCAACACCCCACGCACTGAAAGGTGAATCCCTCTTCCTTGGTTTCTGTCCATGACTTCGTACAGCCGGATAAGGCAAAATCTACCCAACTGTGGCAGTCGTCGCACACCAAGTGTCTCTTTGCCTTGACTTGCCGCTTGCAAGGCGCCATATCAGAATTTATTTAATAATAATAATCTAATTAGCTATTTAAAATAGTTTTGTCAACTGTGTTTACACTATTCACTGTCTATGTAGTCTTTAAGAAGACTGTTTTCTGTGCACAAATGTTACACTTTACGTAAGATTGCGTACGCTAGACTGCCTTATTTATTTAGGTTATACAGCGCCCTAGCGAATAAGAGAGACACTAGCTACATAAACTTAGTTCGCCCGATTATCGCAAATGCTTAATTTTAACAACAAAGCTACCTTATCAAAATGTCTAGCAGGTACTGACTTACACAGATATTATCTTATGTAGGTAGTTTATGGTTGTTACTTTATCACCTATATATTCTACCACATAACGAGGTTTGTTAAATCTTGTTTACAAACTTATCGTAGCCGTAAGCTAACGTACCCTATTATCACTCACTAGACTAAAGTGTCCTAAAATACTTTATCTAACTAACTTTAAGCACAACTGCTACTCAATATATGTTTACTGCTACTTTATGAATGATATTAAGGCAAGAATAATACTTATCAATCAGTAATTCCACTTGCTTATGAACTTTGATACACCACCAATTTCAACGATCTATCTCCGCCAAATATAGCCTCGTCGAGGTCACAGTTTTCACACTGATGCAGCTACAGTAGCAGTCATGCGAGGGGAATGTGACACACAAATCGGGGCAGCAGGCAGATGGACGGCGGGTGCTTTTAGGAAGTATATCCGACATAATTGTGTAAATATCTTGGGTCAAAGTTTGATGTGTCTCATATGGTGGGGTGGTCACAGGTTCCATATTGAGGCGGAATGGCCCCACCTTTTTGTAATTTCATGTGTCTATTAGTGGTGGAATGTTTGTATTATATGCTTATGTTTATATTCGTAGTGGTTTATATCTCTACAATAAAGCGACAAATAATGTATGTCTGTAATATTGTCGTCATATTGTTGGAATGTGTGGCTGGGAAACTTTGATGGGGGCTGTACAAGTGTTCAGTGTCCTATCTAGTTTGCATGTTAGACATCATATTCTTACTATCTTTTCTCAAACTACATTGGACGTGTGTTGGTTATTGCATAAATGAAGGTATGAATGAAGTTCATGCTGGATTTTATGCAATAGCCAGGACTTGTCTAGAGTGGATTTTGGCCTAGGTGGCTGAGGTGATAATTACTTCCAGCTGTTTGGCATAATGAAACCACCCAGCGCCTTCAGCCAATCACGACATGTCAGAATTAATTAGGTCCCCGCTTTTGAATTGAATTACCGGTTTGAACTGGTTTAATCCACCACTTCCGCATTGGGTATCGGTGTGTCATGTTGTGTATATTTTGTTATTGCTAAATCCGCCCTACTCCCCACCTTTCTTCCTAGGCACATGCATTTACTTTAACAACTATTGTACACCTTTGGTAAAAAAAGAAGTTAGAAAATGTTGCAATGCTTTCCCCAATTTCGGTTTGAACACAGGGGCATATTTTCAATTCTTGAATGTGTTGGGTTTTGGTGCGTTGACAGACTGTTTGTTTTGCAAACGGTATGTTTTTTCCTTCATTTCACATCTATGACAAGTCAAGCAATGCCATTACTAGTAGCAAGGAGACATTGTCCATTTGTTTTTATTATAAAATCAAGTTATACAGTGTAAACTATATCTTTTATAACATACGGACTGCCCAAATGTTTTACAGTATAAACTATATATATTATAACATACCGACTGCCCAAATGTTATACAGTATAAACTATATTTATTATAACATACCGACTGCCCAAATGTTATACAGTATAAACTATATCTATTATAACATACCGACTGCCCAAATATTTTACAGTATAAACTATATCTATTATAGCATACAGACTGCCCAAATGTGTTTTAATGAACCAATTTCTGTTGTTAAATTTAAGTGTTTCTGGAGGAAACAGTTGTTTTCAAAGGCGTGGCCTCACGTCTGATTACTAAAGAGATAGATATGTGCATCATGTAGTACATCATCATGCCCCTGTCGGGTCATGACCTTTCTCGCAATTATTCCCGCTATCTATTCGGGGACATGAGTGAAAGCTTGGTGACTTTTGTCAACTCTGAACTGTTGAATTCAAAAAGTTGTGACTGCTTCGTGATAATATACATGGGCAGTGGGTACGTTATCTAGAATAGATATGGTTTATGGTGTATAACATGTTTTTACAATATGAATGGACAATCTCCCCTTAAGGTTTACACCTACGATGAAATCAAATAATGAAACAACACATGTTAAATGTTATTTGAAATCCATTTTTCAAAGTAAAAAATTGCAAAACAAAATTGGATGGTCCTATGCTTATATTTTTAGTATCTGGCATTGTAACAACTACATCAGCTTTAAAAATAGCAAAACACTGTATTGGCCTTATTGTGCATATATAATGACCTGATGAACACAAGATAATTCACTGTAACAAAATCAATACATTTACTGTCAGAAACAATGAGGGCTTATTGTTACATTGCTACTGTGTGCAACAGTAATTAGAATAACTCATGTATAAGATATTCCATTGAATACATAGTTACCCAACAGATGAAGGATCTTCAATTTCAAGTATTTTCTCCATATTTTGTAATTTCATCATTTCGCCTGCAAACCAATTTTGGTTTCTGTAACGGTACTTCTATTTTCTAATTATTCTGTTTTGAAATTCTATTACTTTGAAAAAGTCACTCTTCTATAGAAAGTATGATACGTATGTCCCCTAAAATTCACTCAAAGACAAAAGCTGGAGGTGACCACTGAAGTCCCAAAGAACTAGTCGTCTTCCATTTTGTCTAGTTTCCTGTACAGTCATGTGCTTTTTAAATTTTATTCACAGTACCGGTAAATGTATGCCTCTATCATTATTCGTTAACACCAGTAACAATATGTTCCCTCTGTATGCAATGTAAACAAGACTTTCACACTGAAACATTCAAATTTAACATATAATAGTCAAATGCAAAGTATATTATAAATTATTAACTTAATAACAGACTTATTTGAGCAATACAAACATTTTTGAGTACCAATTAACAATATTTAAGGAGAAAAACCATTGGGCTTGGTATTTTTAAGCAGGAACATATGGTGTAATAGAAATCAGTTTTGGAGAATAACATTAACAAAGCTACATATATACAAACAACACCCTTGAGTTTTGCTGCAGTTCACATGGAATGTTCTGTATGATGCAGGTTTCTGCTAAAAAGATTCATCACATAAGAGATTACTAACTGAAGGTTCTGTGAGATGACTTAATAAAATCACAATCCCTTCATACTCACGTAGACTGGCATTCTCAAGTGAGACGCTTCTGAGACGTTTTCGTAAATGTTGCACCTGGCTCTGGAGGCAGTGTTGCCGGGATTGATAGGTCTCCAGGATCTCTGTCGCCACACATGCGTCAGACGCAGTGAAGTCTGGCTAACAGGCCATGTCAACATTTCAATGTTTTAATTCATCATAACAGTCAGAATATATATTTCCCCCCCAAGGCAGCCAACTAGGTGATATACACAAAATTGCCTTATTAAAGGGGTGGCCTGATTCTGATTAAAGAGGTTGCATGGTCTGATACAACGTATATAGATGTGCAGTTCTGGTAAAAGTATAAAACTGTGTACACACATGCACATAAACAGAACATACAAAGGTATTCTTCAGTGTTTTTATGATTATGAACATTATGTTATAATATTAAAACAAATAGTTGTTGCTATTCAGTGTTTTTATCATTATAAGCATTATATTATATTAAAAGAATAGTTTGTTGGCATTCAATATACATTAACTGGCCACAAAGTTTTGTAATACCAGACACTATTTCTTTTTAAATTTAAAGTCGCCAATGGCAATGCTGAGGGAGTTTGTTGGCTGTTTTAGACAGTCATAACTGGCTGTATTTTGGACTAAAGCAAAAATTGGCACTTTACCAAAAAATAAAACAGACAAAGACAATGGCCATTTTAAAGGGGTGGCCAGTTTGGAGGTGGCGGTTTTGAGATGTTCTACCATTGTTATTGTCTGTGTTAGTAAGTACTATAGGTGTTTGTAACACTAGCAAAAATTCCAATATGATGGATTCAGCCTTCACTTAATAAAAAACAAAATGAATTGTAATATACAAACTATTACCCAAAGGCCTAAAAATAAAAATGCAATCACCATGTGTTCATTGTCAATTATTTTACATTATCCCACCATATGGCATGTATGCAATGATCTAACAATATGTGGCAGGGCTCGCTCCTATTGGTTAAATTTAGTCATCTCCAAAAGACATAAGCAGGGATGAGTGTGGTGGGGCCAGGGCTTGAATAGTCTCATCTGTTGTGCGATGCTGTACTCCATGTAGGGTGCGCAGTGACACCCCTATAGAAATCCCTACAGTAGTCACTGTGCACCTGAGACTTCGATGGAACGACACACCTGATTCTGAGACTTGTGTGTGGTGCAGCCACTATTATAATTCGCGACCACACTGACTCCAGCAGGATGCAATAAACACAAGTTATGTTCTTACTGTGTATTGTGTCCTGCGACATTGGTGTCAGAAGTGGGTAAGTTTCCTATTAAACTTGATGGCACCTGCAGTTAACTTATAGAAAAGAAATCTTCAATTGAAAATCATATTTTATTTCACATATTCCTCATATGCAATGCAATAATAATTTTGCATGCAATTCAGGATAGTTGTATTATTAGGTATCTGAACACATGTAGTGACTTACAACTTGCAGGCGTAATAAGTCTAATCTTCTTTAATTATAATAATACATCCTCTCTGTTGTCAAGTCTCCAAGAATCTAACCTACTGGTATTTAATTCTAACAACTTCCTCGGAGCTGTCAATCTGCAAGAATCTAACCTACTTGTATTTAATTCTAACAACTCACTTGGAGCTGTCAATCTGCTAGAATCTAACCTACTTGTATTTAATTCTAATAACTCCCTTGGAGCTGTCAACATGCAAGAATCTAACCTACTTGTACTTAATTCTAATAACTCACTCGGAGCTGTCAATCTGCTAGAATCTAACCCACTAGTATTTAATTTTAACAACTTCCTCGGAGTTGTCAATCTGCAAGAATCTATCCCACTTGTATTTAATTCTAACAACTTCCTTGGAGGTATCAATCTGCAAGAATCTAACCCACTTGAATTCAATTCTAACAACTTCCTCAGAGCTATCAATCTGCAAGAATCTAACTCACTTGTATTTCATTCTAACAACTTCCTCAGAGCTATCAATCTGCAAGAATCTAACCCACTCATATTTCATTCTAACAACTTCCTCGGAGCTGTCAATCTGCATGAATCTAACCTACTTGTATAATTCTAATGATGTCCTCGGACTCTTCAAGGCTGCTAGAATCATCTTCGTACGGTGGAGTTGTGTACCATTCCCACTCAGCCAGGTCCTCTTTCATGGCAGCTACTCCAGGTCACATGAGAAACTACAATGTCAATGACCATCAGTACTTAGCAGTTACATCATCATGTAAACAACACAATCAGAGAGAACTGAGCCTGTGCAGTATCCTGTACACCAGAGTAATCTTACTCAGTCATCATGTCCAGGTCCCAACTACAAAGCAAGCAATTAGACAAGGGTCAATTTAATTCAATTTGGAGAAATCTGATCTTCCACAAGGAGCTTGCATTCTAAGAGTATTTATCATATAGCCTTTAAATGAGGTGAATAATCTTATCAAAAGATTTGCAAAACAACCCGCCTTTAAAACAAATCTATGGAGACAGGGGAGAGAGAGAGAGAGAGAGAGAGAGAGAGAGAGAGCGAGAGAGAGAGAGAGAGAGCGAGAGAGAGAGAGCGAGAGAGAGAGAGAGAGAGAGAGCGAGAGAGAGAGAGGAGAGAGAGGAGAGAGAGAGAGAGAGAGGGGGGGGGTGAGAGTGGGACAAAGAGCGATGTGAGAGAGCGAGGGAGAGAGAGAGGGAGAGAGGCAGGGAAGAGAGGAGGAGAGATGAGGAGAAAGAGGGGAGAGAAAGTGGAGGGAGGAGAGCAGAGACAGTAAGTGAGAGAGGAGAGAGAGGGAGAGAAGCAAGAGGGTAGAGAGAGAGAGAGGGAGAGGGGGAGAGCCGTTATCCGTTAGCCGACTCTGTGACTGCCAACTGGTGTTATATTACCGAAATAAAATCTGACTACTGTCGCATCTAACTATAATTGAGCGTAACATAATGAGCGTGTAATACATAACTTTGCGAAAACAGCCCCTGCATCATAGACTTGGCAACATGGAGTAGACGCAAACACAATAATGATTTTGGAGTAGACGTAGACACACAAGATTTGGATTTTGTCTGTATATTTTCAATCTTTTACAACATAGATGTAGTTACATACCTTGTAAATCTATCTATCAAATCAAAGATTGTACCTGATTGTACTAAAAGGGCTAAGGTAACACCCTTGTTTAAGAAAAAAGCAAACTTGATGTCGGTATTTATAGACCATGAAGTGTTCACATCAATTTCAAAGATTTTTGAAAAGGCTGTACATCAACAGGTTGAAACTTTTTCTGTACAAGTCTTCTTGAGTTCAGCATATCTCTGCCCGGATGATCCCACGATACGCTGCTCTGTCTGCTGTTTGTCTCCCTGCTCTCATGATGTCATCTTCCAACCAGTTGCTGATGTCCTGCTCCCATCTTCTCCTTGGTCTTCCCCTTCCTATCTTTTCCTCCACTTTGCCTTCTAGGATTGTTTTCTCTAAGGAATTGTGTATTGTACAAGTAATGGAATAATATATCTGCTCCAGTTTGGATTCAGAGGTCGTTACTCAACTGACACCTCTCTTGCATATCTTCATGACCACATTAGAAGTGAAATAAGCCATGGTAAATTTGTTAGAATTGTAATGTTAGATGTCCAAAAAAGCATTTGATAGTGTAGACGGTGATATGCTTTGTGAACAAATCAGGCTTGCTGGCATACACCCTGTATTTTTCAGATCTTATTAGTACTTCACTCAAAACAACTTGTCTAACAGGTTGTTTGCAGAAATTGGAAGGGATATGTATTAGTGATTTAGCACTTAAATATCTTACGGAAGAATTTGATCAGGTTTTAATAAAAATGGCACAACTTGGACCCACGATTATTGCTCACACCAATGTACACAACACAGTAGTTACGTGGATATCTATCGATCAGTGGCCGCCATCTTTGTTCCAAATACGTGCGTCCAGGGGTCTCGCCTGGCATTGAGGGCAACCCAACAAAGAGCGCCTGTGACTGGCTGTTGGAGAGGGAAATCCTGGTGATTCACTGGATATGACATAGTCGGGATATACCTTGACTGCCGCGTTTTTGATTTGTTAAAATTCGACAATTAGTTAACCTTGGATGCTTTTTCGAAAACAATTCCCAGTAAAACTGTGATCAACTCTATGGATGGTAATGAAAGGTAACTAGACATAAAATATAGGTTTTTATCTCATAACTGACAAAGTTTTAAAATGATCTAATGTTGCGAAGTGGTTTGTCAGCTTGCGGAATCTTGCAATGAAGCAGCATCGAGGTGTCATGGCAAATGAAAATGTCTGCACCATCTCTACTGATTTAATCCTGTTTATATTGTAGAAATCATATATTTTATGTTTTATGCAGCTGTAATTATGACTTAGGGACATCAGAAATATGTTTTTAATTGCCAGATGATTTACCATAAAGCAGATGATTGTGATTCAGGTCATGTGACCAATTTCTCTCAATCTGACTGGCTCTGGTTCAACGTTTACAAACAAATCACCATGTGCTTTTAGGGGTGTGATGCAGAGGAAGTGTTTTTACCTTCAGGAAAGGAAATTCTTTTGCATTTCAGGTAGAATTTCATTTAAGCCAGGCTTGTTAGCGCTACATATATATTGAATTGTTATAGATTTCAAAAAAATATTGAAACATGAACAACTCCAGGAACACTTGGAAGGGAAATCTGTGCCGTGGGAAACTATATCTGTCATGTTTGGTTTGAAGATGGAAAGCAGACTCTGTACAATGGCAAGATGGAAAAGATGAATGCCAAGGGAAAGAAGTGTGTTGTTGTGCAGGCCACAAAACAAGACGTACGATGACGCCACAGAATCTAATGTGTCTGTTTTCGAGTTAGCAGCAGATTTGATTATGGATGATCTGACCATGTGAGGACATCATCACTGCTCATCGTTGTCACCAAATACTCTGTTCATTCAGAACAACTTAGCAAGAACAGTTATTTGGCTTTGAAAGGTATTATCTTTGAGTGAATTTTAGGGGACATACGTATCATACTTTCTATAGAAGAGTGACTTTTTCAAAGTAATAGAATTTTTAGGATAGTTTCTGTAATTTCAATTGTGGACTGGGAAGAAGTTTGGAAACAACAGCACAAAAGCAGGACTGTTATTGGATTTCTTTCAGATTTCAGCTTTGAAAGTGGCTAACTTAATCCTGGACAGCTGTAATTAAATTTAAAGTCATTCACATTAATTAATTAATACTTGTACCTTTTATTGCAGTTTTAATTAGTTCACTTGAAGTCATTGCCATATATTTTCTTTCCAAATTGTATGAAGATATCTTGATTATTAAGGAAGTTACATGCCTTTTTCTTTTTGAGTAAAAATTCACATTTCTGGTCACAAAGTTTTAAACTCTAATGATTAATCATACTATTCATAGACATAGTCATAGTCATAATGCTAAGGTGTGTAATTAGTAGAACTAAAACAAAGGCCGATTCCTGACAAAAAAAATCAGTAACACCATTAATATTCAACATAATTAAGTGATTGTTGTATCATTGTTTAGGGTTTTTAAAGTTCTTTTTATCAGTGTTATTTGTTTAGACACTGGATGATTGGTTAAGTTTGAAATGTTTGTCCACATACCTAATTAAACACAGACAGTCGACGGCGACGCAGTACCGAGCTGGCAACACGACACGGGCTCTTGCACATTAGCTGAACTGACTCATCCCCGAATTAGCAAACGCTAAATGATGGTTTGATGCGTCTGAATTCTACATGCTTCCAGAAATGTTTCTTAAAATTTATAAAAAAAACTGAGTTTTTCAGTCTGCCATTTCCGAGCAGACGACGCTGGTGGTTATGTTGCATTATGGGAAGAGCTGTACCACTTAAATATGTGTTGTTCCCAAGGTGTCGCCACATATACGAACTATTGGATTGGTTGGTTCTTAATCCAACGTGTGACGCCACTGTTATGTGCCGCAGGAACGCATCGACGATGTGTCGCTATGCTATGCACGGATATGATGGTGCTAGCCAAAGTCATCCTTGCAATTTAGTAATGGGTGGCAGCTTGACTACACTATCGCTGTGAATCAGTTATACTATTTCCTTCTTAATCCTAGTAACTGACTCTGTCGGTCGCGATTGTACCACACTCGAAAACAGTGCAAAGTCCCAGCCAAGAAAAATCCAGCAAATTCCCGAACATTAGGGCTTATACGTAATATATATGTCTAGCCAAAACTCAAACAGCTGAATCTGATTGGCAATGATATTATTGGTAGAGCTTCACTTCAACGTTTCGCAAAGTGATCTGTCTGGGGGTATTTAATTAGGCAGAGCGCACGAGGATGACCAATTAAGGCTGCCAGCTGTGTTAGAAAATAGTTGTCAACATAGACACATATTAATCGCATAAGGTGCGTGTTGCTACAACTTGACAGCAAAAGTTAAACATCGCCTCTGAATGACCAACCGATAAGAGAGTGGATTGGTCATTCAGAAGCGTTGTTTCAATTTGCTACAAGAGATAGCTGGTGAAAGTGAATTAAAAGATCTGAAGAGGAACATATCGAAGACAAAAGTGTTGCTAGAATTAAACGACACACAAATACATGTCAACACCATGCCTGCAGATAGAGAACGTTGAAAGCTGCGTCTATTAGCTGGGACAGCGATACAGCATCAGAAATAAAAACCTAAACAAGGATATCCAAAGAAGAATCAAGGCCGGGTGGAATGCATTCGCTTGAAGAGACAAGTCTACAACTCATGCGGACATGGACACTCACCAGCCAGGCAAAGAACAAGCTAGCAGCCACACAAACTAAAATGGAAAAAAACATCAAATATCGGGAGAGAAAAACAAACATCTGGGTAAGAGAGAAACAAAGGTCATAGACGTGATAGAACAATTCAGAAGACATAAGTGGACTTGGGCAGGACACAACATGCAGTAGACTACGAGACGAACATCGCGTATCAGGGGTAATACCACATTTAAATTTTACATAGGCAGCCATTATAACTTTTCCTTCATTTCCTACAAAATTTGTCTTACGATTTTCTTGAAAATTTCACAGCGCATTTAACCTCCATTGACCCAAACCTGACACCCCTCAATTTCGTCCCAATCTGGTGACGGATTTTGAAATATTGGTGTGTTCTGCAAAATAACCACTGTGCGAATACGCGAGCGACTAGAGTATATGTATTGCTATCTCGTGAAAGATCTAATGCAGTAGTACATTCAGCATTCACTGGACTAATATGTGCCACGTCAAAGTGATCGAAAAATTACCACATCACACCAAAAAGGTATTTCCAAGGGCACTCTTTCGTAGTAGTGATCAGCTGAGCACTGCTCCATCTACTCCAAGATAATAACCTGTACAACTACGCCGCCATAGAGATGATGTAGCCAATCAAACTGCAGAAGGTCGAGTCGCGACATTGAATCTACATCAGCGCTCTACTCGACGATGTAACACGTGTGCAGTATATATCGCTGATTATCGATCTACCTGATTGATGTGTGTGTGTGTGTGTGTGTGTGTGTGTGTGTGTGTGTGTGTGTGTGTGTGTGTGTGTGTGTGTGTGTGTGTGTGTGTGTGTGTGTGTGTGTGTGTGTCGCTTTCCGTGGTATGTCTGCTTCTGGCTCTGTCAACTGGCAAATGATAAGTTACCTAGGCCCTACACCCCCTCTATGACGTCTGCTTCTGACTGGTCCACGAAACAATAATTATCCACAGAACGCACTACAAAATCACGCAGGACAAGAATTACCCGTTATAATCACTTTAATATTAATCGCTTCCCGGTTCAAGGGTGACAGAACGAGTCACCCTTGAACCGGGACGATACTTCGTTGGCCACCGTCCGGTGTGCCTTCTTGTGGCCGTCTAACAACAGCCGGGCTCCCCGCGTCTCTTCCATCCACCTGAACTCAACGAGAGCACACTTCAGTTCCTCCGTTCTCGCCTTGCAGCACCGCTCGGCACCGCTCGCCCTCTCCGCCTGCCCGCCATAGCTGTCGTCGCCGCCGTCGTCGTGGACGGTACCGTGGTTGAGATCACCGACGTCGATCATCTCGCCGTCGGCCGCCGCATCAGCGCACGGAGAGTTAGGCGGCGGCGGCGGACAGTCGGGCGCTTTCATGAAGACGCCGAACTTCCCGTCTATCAACTGTCGATGATAAAGCAAATTACTGTTATTGTTGTTGTTGTTGTTTTTGTAATTGTATGGTTGTTGATGTTGTTGTTGTTGTAATGGTATGGTTGTAGTAGTAGCAGTAGTACTACTAGTAGTAGTAGCAGTAGTAGTAGTATTAGTAATAATAGTAGTAGTAATAGTAGTAGTAGTAATAGTAGTAATAGTAGCAGTAGTACTAGTAGTAGTGATAGTAGTAGTAATAGTAGTAGTAGTAATAGTAGTAATAGTAGCAGTAGTAGTAGTAGTACTAGTAGTAGTGATAGTAGTAGTAATAGTAGTAGTAGTAGTAGTAGTAGTAGTAGTAGTAGTAGTAATAGCAGTAGTAGTAGTAGTAGTAGTAGTAATAGTAGTAGTAGTAGTAATAGTAGTAGTAGAGGGGTAGTAGAAGTAATAGTAGTAGTAATATTAGTAGTAGAATAGTAGTAGTAGTAATAATAGTAGTAGCAGTCGTAGAAGAAGTAGAAGCAAAACGCACTTCCAGTAACAGCTCTAGCAGTAGATTTAGTACTGACAGCAACACAACCGCAGCGACAGAAGCAGCAACAACATACTTGTTTACAATAACATTCATAACAATAGCAGTTGCCACTTTAATTTCCTTTACTTTAGGTCTACCCTATCCGTGTAGTATCGTATTTGAAACACTTAGGCCTAAAAGCCAATGGAAAGTATGTTTACATACGTGCACGGGAGTGGTGTGGCCAACCGGTGACGCGCGCATCAGTCTCTCCGGTACAAGCTGGGGAACTGGTGAATACGTCATCGGGTCTTCCCGCGTCACCAGTTTTAACACGCTAATGTTTGGTTGTTTCACCCCGTCGGACAAGTTCTTCGAATGTTTTTTTTTCTGTCTTCGTGACCTCGACCTTGGCGTCCCGGGTAAAATCTGCAAATGTGCAAGGGAACCTGCGCATTTAGACTCTTCTGGCAACAGTTCGTGTTTCAGAATAGGAATCGAAACGCTTCGTAGCGTAGACCTCTGTAGGCCTACTGTGGTTAAAACCATGATAAATAGGATAACATCACGTCTCAGGTAAGTTAATCGTAACATCCTCGTACTACCCATAAAGGCCTAGATTCGAACGCCACTATGTCTTGTGGGCACCAAATAACCTTTTTTAATTGACACTGGCAGTTGCTATTGGGGATCTGCATAGAAACAAACTAATACAAAATAAAACTGACGGATTCATCTTGCTATGCATGTACATATGTCATGATTATCATCTACATAATGAACCAAAAATGTGCTAAAACACAATTGTAAATATTTCGTCGAAAATAGTCATATGGCATTAATGAAGCAATGTGTTATATGTTTATGTGTTATATGTCTGTCTGTCTGCCCGTCCGTCCCTCTCTCTCTCTCTCTCTCTCTCTCTCTCTCTCTCTCTCTCTCTCTCTCTCTCTCTCTCTCTATATATATATATATATATATATATATGATATATATATATATATATATATCTCTCTCTCTCCTCTCTCTCTCTCTCTCTCTCTCTCTCTCTCTCTCTCTCTCTCTCTCTCTCTCTCTCTCTCTCTCTCTCTCTCTCTCTCTCTCTCTCTCTCTCTCTCTCTCTCTCCTCTCTCTCTCTCTCTCTCTCTCTCTCTCCTCTCTCTCTCTCTCTCTCTCTCTCTCGCCCTCGCTCTCTCTCTCTTGCCCTGTCTCTCTCACTCCCTCCCCTACGTAGCCTATCGAAAGGCGACAACCATTCTTATCACACCATACAGTATCTACCTGTATACGGGAGGCCTGTTTGGGAGGCCGATATTGACGCTTCGGTATGTTGTTCGGTATGTGCGATATACTTGTTTCTGTTGCAGCCAGTTGCGTTTTTATCGGGACAAATATTGGGTTCTTTTGCGCGTCCGTAGACGCTTGCCGCCTCGTGAACGTCAGCTCAGACGCCATCGTCAACAGCTGCGTAGTCTTCTTTGATGAGAAAGTTAACATCGGCGTCGTTTCGTGCGCCTTAAAGTCCGCTTGCGGTAGCTTGATGACACCGACTTTGGCGAAGCGGTCGTTTTTCTTCAGACGACCGAGGAGACTTCCAACTGTATTCACTGTGCCGACCAACGGTTTTGACATCAGTTGCTGCAACGATTTGCTCACGATGTCGCCAGTGCATGATGTCGAGACCTTCTTGGCGGCTGGTGGGACGACGTTGAGGTTACAGGCGACTGCGGGCGGCGCGGTGTCTGCCCGGGGACTTGTCGCCAGGCTTTCGTCGTAGCCCACTTCAGTCGGAGACGTCGAGGCGGCGGTCGCCCTCATTTGTCTCACTGCTACAATAGCAGCACATAATAATACAAAAAATAAGTAATTGTGTTAACATTTCTTGCATGGATTCACATGCACACACCGTTTGTTTTTGTAAAGGAGATATGGGTTGGTTGTTCACAGCGCCTCTGTTGTTTTCGCTAGATGGTACTAATTGATTCTACATTTCCCTCAATATGTGACTGTGTTTGTTTCAGTCCACTATGTCTAATATCAATTTCGTTCTCTAAAACGACAACAATCTGCAAAATGCAAACTGTCGCCTTCCACAGAGATAACGCAAACAGATCGCAACTAAACTATATTATCCATTCAAATGGTCCCTATATCATATCCGTGTTTCTGTTGGGTCATCTTCACTGTAGCCGACGTAACCAAGCAAAACAGGCGTAACATACTAGTTCCGCCACACGACCAGTCGCTGCCTAGTTGACATACCAATAGGCCAATCACTGCCGAGTTGACATACCAGGAGGCTCGGTTGTGCTGCGCGCGCCGTGGACGAGGGAGTCGGCAAGAATCTTCTCCCGGCGGGACTCGAGGTAAGTGGCTAGCTTGCGGGTGTCAGGTGAACAGTCGTCGACCATCGCCAACGGGTAGAGGAACGCCGAGATGGGCCTGGCTTCGAGCGCGCCCGACCGGGGACTGGGAGCCGGCGTTAGGCGCTTCGCCGTGTCGGTTTGCGACTGGCCGCTTTGACTCTCCCACGGTGATGGCTGTTTGTCCCCTGGACTTCTGTTTCGGGTTACCTCTGGTAGTAAATATTAATATTATATGATGTGGAGTCGTTAACCAAGCCAGATTGTTTGTGCCAACTATAGCTACAGACGGGGTCTAAGCCTACATAACTGTGACATGTATATATAGTAGCCATGCCGAAATTGTAATTCCTCAAGGTATTGTTAATTATTTATTTTATTTTATTTAACATTGTAAGGTGCAACTATGTAACTGCATTGTTATGCTAAAATGCGAAATAAGACAACACTAAGTCTTGCTATTAGGCAAAGGACCCAAATGGGACACATTTTACTTTCAAAAAGTATTTTGAGAGATCGACCTAAATCCAGAATTACTGTTTAACGTTATTTGATTTGTTTGAGCTACCATAGCACCCGAATTTCGAAGATAAATACCACATGGGCATCACAACGTACAGATAAGAGAATGCCTGGGCACTCCCGTAGGAAAGGTCAGAAGATGAACCATTACGTTATGCTTCAAACACCAGATAGCGTAACATCATGGGCACCTCTTGAAGGCAATCAATGTGTATGAATCATAATTTGTAACAGTACTTTATATATATGTATATATATATATATATATATATTGTTATGTAACTATTGGATCTGCACAAACATACTAAATTTAATAAGATTTAACAAGAATGCTATCAAAATAAACAATAAACGAATGGCAAGTGGACAAGGAAGCGTTTGGCTTAGTCCAACGTTGTTTGTGTCTATGTATGTATCATTTATTATTACATGTTAGACAGTTTTTTCTCACAGAGAACTATAAATGAATGAGGAAAATGATGATCCGCTGATGCTAGCAACATGAATACAACAAAACTTATACATATCTCAGAAGGGCGGGTTACACACGCACGCACACGCACACATATGTATGTATGTATATATATATATATATACATGTGCGTGTGCGTGCGTGCGTGCGTGCGTGCGTGTGTGTAACCCGCCCTTCTGAGATATGTATAAGTTTAGTTGTATTCATGTTGCTAGCATCAGCGGATCATCATTTTCCTCATTCATTTATAGTTCTCTGTGAGAAAAAACTGTCTAACATGTAATAATAAATGATACACTCTTCCACCATTACCGTTACTTCAACTCCTCTGTTGAACTGAGATCATCTGTTTAGTGACCCGGAATCATCAAAGGGTGGTAATTATTAGCCGGAAATTTGCTGATTGATTTGTCTTTGATGTACGAACAACGGGAGAGTGCCGAATACCATAAGACTTTGGGGTTGTTGCCAACGGAACGTTTTTTATAATCTGAATGTATTGTATACAATTTGAACATTCGCACTCAAAATATTGAAATTACGAGTTCACTGTTTAGGGGTTATTAAACTCAATTTGGTGAGCAGTATACCTTCGTAATTTTTATTACGATGTAGTAATAACACGATGTTAATAAACGCGGAAGAGCCACGATAGAAATCTGCAACGCACCAGAAATGTGTGAGATTGCGAGGTAGGCGTCTTGCGTGGGGTGTCCTTCGACTACCCTCTCTGACTGGTTTGCTTTGTAGTTCGCGGTCGGGTTTTTGGCGGCGTCTCCTGTTTCCCAGCATTCTGTGTTGCTGTCAGACAGTCTAGATTAGTAGTCGCTAGAGGCGTTGTGTACAGGGGCATTCCTGAAATATTGGTCTTATATAACACGATATATTGGCCTTTGCTTTACGCCGTTTTACACTTCACGCCGTGACATACCAACTCAACGTCTACGGGAAGCTTTCAGCCACCCAAGAACTACTGCACGAAGACTACTCATTTTATACATATGATTGGACTGAGGCAATATTGAATGATCAAAATGGCCAAACTTAGAAACGGCAGCAAGAGAATGTGAACCCTTCCCTGTCATATCGGATGGGAGAGCGACTTTTAACCACTGTGCCACTTCCCACACTACGTCGCGGTGTAGGGAAATTAACCTGCTACTAAGCGACTGCCCTCCAGCAGCAGGATTTTTGGCGTACCTTTTGCAATATTTTGTGACTATTTCTTTATGTGCTGCTCTGTAACGAACCAACAGTGAGAGGAAGGTGGAGATATCTGGGCCGAGTCCTTAGATTGCCGTATTCAAGAACACCAACTGTAGCAATACTTTATCTTATACCCTGAATATTTTCCTACCCTGGAAAGATAGCCTAGGGTATCATCCCCCATGGATATCGTTCCCTCCCTATGTTACCATGCTGAGCTATCGGATGATTAAGCAGCGCGCACACCCTACTTTGTGAACATATCTGTGCGTTTTGATGTTGGAGAGGCCGGTCCTGATACCCTAGGCTATCTTCACACCTCGGGGAAATGTCACCAGGAGGAAGATAAACTGCAACACCGGAACAGTTTCGAGACCAACCCGATGTTGTCATGATCAGTCGATAGTGGCTTGCTGGTAGGTGACGCCTTGGGCTTGCTCCGTGGTTTCGCGTGGGCGGCGCCGTTCTGCGGCGTCACCTTAACGAGACGAGGTCCTCCGGTCGCTCTCGACTCGGGCGACGTCGGCGTACGAGTGTCTGGCTGGCGACGGGACACGAGCTGGCGGTGAGTGTTGCTCAAGCCTGCCGAGCGTACTTGTCGGATCGGACCAAACTTCATTGGCGTTTGTCCGGAGTCTTGTTTTTGTGGCTTTGTATGTCGTGGTTTTTCTGCGCCCTTTGGTCCTAGACCAGGAGCGCAGGAATCAATTTTACATTCCTATGTCAGTTAGGTCAGTTACATAAATCAATGTGTATGTTATCCATTGTTTTAGCGGAACGTTTTTTGACAGGTAGACCTAATCAATAACAAGAGTAAACCATTTTGAAAACATAATGAATAATAGGAAATGTCCGTGTGTTGCGACCATTAGGCCTATAATTGTACAATATTTGTATTTGCTTGATCACGTGCAATGAACGTAGTGGTTAAAGCGCCATCGAGTCATGCACAGCTCCTTCTTAAGGTACTATACAATTGAACTTTAACACCATGACGAGCTGTTCTGTCTGTCTACGTCATGGCCAACTCTATATCAGAGTCGTGAAACACTAAGTTGATGTTTAACTCCAACATGCCCACCTCTGTGACATGACTAACTATGTAAATAGTTGTGTATAATATTAAGTTGAATCCTAACACCACGAAGTACTAACCACGTCTCCTTCGTGGGCAACAACGTGTCAATAGTATAGTACAGTAGAGTCTACTCTGGCGCCACAAGATCTGTCAATCAACGGAGAATCAGGTTGGTCACATTGGATTAGCACCAGAACCGTTCGGTATTTTTATGGAAGCCGTAAAAAAGAATATTTGTCTCACTTTCTTCCGACTTGGTTTAGGATTCATTCCACTTAATGTGACAGCTAAATTTGATACTCGTGACAGACAACAAGACACCAGGATGCGTTTGTGATATAAAAGTGGCATAGACTTTTATTCAAATCAGATGCCTTTTTGTGTTTGTTTTTCATTTCAGGATATTCTTTTAAAATGTCTAAGAAAAACGTTTACCTTTTAACCAGTGACACTGTCTGCCTTTTCAAGATGTATCTAAATGAACTGCCATTTATGACAAATGTTGCCCAGAATAAGTTTATTAAAATACCCAGACACAAACAATCTTATGAGAAGAGTGCAACGAGTTGATGATTTGTGATAGCCACGATGGTGGCAGGATTGGGGGCAACGAAAGGGGCAATGTAAGAAAACGCCCTGCAGGGAAACATAGTTAGGCCTATAAGGGGTTCCGGCGTCTCTTCGGAACACAAAAACACACTCAAGGCACATATTAAACACATATTAGACCGTATACGCTCAGTGGTCGTACACACGTTCGCGAAGTCCATAACACGTACAGCATTACGTATGATTTGGTCTCGTGGGTAATGTTTCCCCAACTGGCAAGTGTTGCATCAGTTAAATGAAACGGTTATTGGCTGTGGCTTTGTATAGCCCACATTCCGCTCCCTGTATTTGTGAGTGTGTATGGTGGTCTGAATTAATACGAAACACAATTGTTGTGGACTTTGCGAGTTTACGAGACGACCTCTTGCCTTACCACAGACCACGCATAGACCATGTACCTAGTGGCTTGTACAGCTTCATCCGTTGCGCCGTCCTAGAATGTAGCTCGGACGACTCGAAGTGGTACTCTTCCAGTGTGCTCGGTTCGCATTCTATCAGCAAGCTCGTCGCGTCTATGTCGGCGTATGCCTCCCGAAGAAGGCGGGTCTGGTTTGCGTGCCTCTCGTAGTGTGCGCGACATTGTTGACCGTACAATCTGACCAGCTGCGCACACGAGCTGCCGCACAGCGACGATGACGTCGACTTCCGGTCCGACCTCTTCGCCTCCTCCGTGTCGGCCTCAGCTTCCGGTCTTTCCTGTGAGCTGGCTGGTTTTATCGCCACCGGAACTGATTTTGTTGCCAACGTAGTCGGTGATCGGTTTGGCGATATCTTAACGTTCTCTGCGTCGAACTCGTTAAAGGTTACAGTTCGAAGAGATTCCGGCTTCGATGCGATCTTGTTTCCCGATGTGCACGCATCGTCGCCGGTTTGTTTGTCTGCCACGATGAATCTGACACTCCCAGTGTTACTTCCGGTCTTGTCACTTCCGGTCTTGTCCGTTTTCACCTGGCGCAGCTGCGGCCGCCAGACAACGCGTCGCTCCAGCTCAACGAGAGTGCTCTGTAGACGCAGCATGCCGGACAGAGCACCGTCTGGCGGACACATCTCGTTGGCGATCTCGCGCTCTACCATGTAGCGACACGACGACACTGGCGTCACTTCCGGTGATTCCTGATAGGAACCCCTTAACATGTCCTTCCCCGGTAGCCGGCTGCCACAGCTAGTGTCGCTGCTGATGTTCGCTGGATCAGCCAGCAACATCTTGACTGTTGAGAACAGAGACGGCGATATAGCAACGGGGAGATTACATGGTTATTATGGTTCTAGCACATTATGTTCCATTAAACCGTTTAGTCGCTAGAACAGTTGGTCCCAAACTAGTTAGAGGTAACCCCAGGGGCGGATCCAGAGATGGTAGTATAGGGGGCGGCCAACACCTCGTCTTGAGGCTCGAAAAAACCACTGGCGGCGGATAATTCTTATTGGGTGGGCTGAGCCGGAGCATCAGTATCACTCCGCCGTCGCACTGTCGGGTTGTAACCTCGGAAGACTGGGGTTAGGGTGCTGTTGGAAAATTTTCGCGGCGATGTTGATAATTTAAGAACATTTAGGGGGCCACATAACGGCATAATCCCTGGATCCCCTTTTGGCACTAATGTATATATGTGTCATTATTATAAACAGCACATTACTTGCTAGGTGGGCCATGTCTTGGCAGCTGTCAACTGAGTAAATTAGGCCCGGATTATTTCGATTGAATATAGGCACAAAAAGAGTTCTTGTCATGCAGTTTTGTGTAGATTCAACAGCGGTACTAGAAAAACTGCAACAAGTAGACCTCTCATTGTTCAGTGGGAACATGTGAGTGACATAATTTTGACATCAACCATTAACACATCTCTAAAGGTTAAGGTTTAGCATGGTAAAAATTTGCACTGGAAATTGTATTTGTGAACGTCACTCTTCTGGGGCCATCCGCCGTTTGTAGCAGTCGTTACACCGACTTGATTCAGAGGATTATACCATTCTGAAATTCAGGTAGAAATGATAGCGTCATTCAGGGTTGTTTGTCAGAATTAAAGCTCTATTTCAGATAAGGCTTATTTGACGCAGAGGTAACTTTTATCAAAAACTTCTCACAAACGGAGCCTTAAACAACAACTGCCGACACAATAATTATCGTTTGGTCGTTTGTCCCTTGTTCAAAGTTGGACGCCAACTGCGAACATCCACAATGTATTGATGTTCTCCAGTTAATCAAGGACAAGGCACTTGCCAATTTGCATTATCACTCTTGTAAAGCAATGTCAACATCGCCAAAAACGACACTCGAAATTTACCTTTGCTCGCCTTCCGCGCTTTCGACACCTTAGCATCTCGACTAGTAAACTTGTCCGATTCTATCTGGATACTCATTCAAGCGTCTACCGGCAGTGCAAACACACGACAGTTCATTTATGACATCGTTCTTTAGCAAATCGATCACCCAGAAGTGAAGGTCCATTGTGGGCATTTTTGTCGACGTCACCTACATCGACTGTGACGTGTAGCGTACGACGCCATTAAGACGCGACGCGTACGCCGGAAATTCACACAGCGACATTTGACCGTGCTAACGCCATACGTTTGGCTGCCTGCGTACCGAGTTTTTCTGATATTTTTTTAGCTCAGTTGCATACATTAGCAAAACTGTCCATCGCACTACACACATAAATACACACATACATACCGACAGGCGGGAAAACGGTTTAAGACGTCTTCATACCATATGTTTACTAGGTCATAAATTTGAGCATTTTTTTTAACGCTGCGCGTTGTTTCTACTACGATTGTTGCAAGTTACGTGAAACATCCACAACTGATCGTTGGACAGTTTACGCCGCTGGCAACAATCGCAAAAAAACCGTGTAACGTTGTGAACACCCGATTAACGTCCGTCTAACGTCCAGCATGAACCCAACATTGCTCAGCACCCCTATCCAACAGGGAATTTCGAAAATAAATAAACGCGTGACTTTTTTCTGCCGGGTCGTAGATGAACCCATGAAAGTTTGCACCCGAGACGCAAACCGTTTATAAGTAAAAACAACTTTTCACACACGCTCGCTTACACACAAAACGCCCACATGCAAGCACGCATGCATGCAAGCACGCGCGCGCGCGCGCGCACACACACACACATGCACATACTTGCTCGCATGTAGTGAGATTAACCAGTCTCTGAATTCCTACGTGTTTTTCGATCTTGATACATGTTCTTCACTCCGGGTCCTGAAGCTAGACACGTGCAGTTTGGTCAAGTCCGACTAGGTCCCTGTTATATTGGTACAGCGGGCACCACCGCATTGATTGACTGATTGTTTATTTGGGATCTACAATGTTAACAAATTGCGTCCCATGGGTACAACATATGCTAATTTATATATACACACAACACTGTTAGTAGTAGTCGGCAACCTGCAGTCTTGTAAGACTATGGATCTGCGCCCTGGTGTCGAAGATCAGTTGTTGGCTGGGCAGCGTCTGTTGTGGTTGTATAGGCCGATTCTTGAGCGGCAGTATTTATTGCATTTGCTGCAGTTGAAGGCACTCTCGGCTCTGTTCTCAGCCTGGGTGTTTTTTCTGCGGTTACATTTTTGTTCAGCTAGCCTGCGGAGAGTCTTCGAGACCCTTATGTAGTTCCTGCCTCCATGTGGATCGGTCTCCAACAAGCTCCTCCCAATTGTCAACATCCATGTCTAGTGCCTTCAAGTCTTGCTTGCATACGTCCTTGAAGCGCAGATGGAACGTCCTGCGGCTCTCTTTTCAGTGGCCAGCTAGAGAATGTCTTTTGGAAGTCTCCCATCTTCCATCCGATGCACGTAGTTGAGCCAGCGGAGGCGGCTTTGCCTGAGCAGGGTGAACAGGCTCACAGACTTGGCACGTGAGAGGACCTCTCTATTGGGGACTCGGTCCTTCCAGGAGATCCCGAGGATGCGCCGCAGGCAGTGCATGTGAAATGAGTTCAGTCGATTCTCCTGAGTGTTGTATAGCGTGCAGGATTCACTCCCGTACAGAAGTGTACTCAGCACGCAGGCGTTGTACACTGTCACCTTTGTGTGCTCTGTCAGCATTTTGTTGTTCCAGGCTCTCTTTGTAAGCCAGGCAAGTGTTGAGGCGGCTCTCCCAATCCTTCTGCTGATTTATGTTTCTAAGGAGAGGTTGTCGGCAATGGAGGACCCAGGTAGGTGAAGAGGTGGACGACCTCTGGCTCATAATTGTTTATGATGATGGCTGGGGGAGTGACCATGATGTTAGTCTTTCTCAAGCTGATGATCAATCCGAAATCCGTGCATGCCTTTACAAAGCGGTTCATGAAGTTTTGTAGCTCCCCCTCAGCATGCGTGATGACCGCTGCATCATCCGCAAACAAAAAGTCTCATACGAGGGCCAGGCGCACCTTGGTCTTCGCTTTTAGGCGAGACAATTTGAATAGTTTTCCGTCAGATGTCATGTACATGTACACTCCCTCTGACTACGATCCAAAGGCGTGCTTCAACATAAGGGCAAAGAATATCCCAAGGAGGGTTGGGGCGACGACGCAGCCCTGTTTGACGCCACTGGTAACGTTACAATCCTCGGAGGTAGAACCGTCGTACAGGATTGTACCTCTCATATCATCATGAGATGACCTGATTGCGCTGCAGAGCTTTGGGGACATCCTGTCTTCGGTAGGATCTTAAACAGATCATCCCTGCTCACAAGGTCGAAGGTTTGGTAAGATCTATGAAGGCAATGTACAGCGGCTTCTTCCGTTCCCTGCATTTCTCCTGTAACTGTCGAAGCGAAACGATCATGTCAGTAGTTGATCTATTTGTTTTGAAGCCACACTGAGATTCGGGGTAGACTCTGTCAGCGAGTATGTGTAGTCTGTTCAGGATGACACAAACAAACAACTTGCCAACTTCGCTCAGGAGTGAGATGCTTCTGTAATTGTTGCAATCACTCCTGTCTCCTCTGTTCTTGTAAACCGTGATGATGTTTGGGTCCCTCGTGTCTTGCGGCATGGCCCCTTCACTCCAACACTGACAAAGAAGTACGTATAGGGGTTCGAGTAGAGTGCGCTTGCCGCACTTGATGATTTCAGGTGGAATTCCATCGCTTCCAGGTGCTTTTCGACTGGAAAGGTTGTCGATAACCTTGCAGGGTTCCTCAATGGTTGGTTCCTCATCCAGCTCTGTTAGAGTGAGCAGGCATTCTATGCCATCTATGGCTGAGCTGGTAACAATATTCTCTCTGGAATATAGCTCTGAGTAGTACTCTGCCCACCTCTCAATTAGCTTTTTCCTGTCATGGATGAGCTCGCTAGTGGAGGACCTCAAGGGGTTGTCTTGCTCCGAGTAGGGCCTATGGCTTTCTTGATGCCGTCGTACATGACCCCAGTGTTGCCTGTATAAGCTGACCGCTGGATGTCCTTGTATATCTGGAGCCAGTATCCTTTCGCACAGCGCCTATCAATCTGAATTGGATTTTGCTACTGGCTGTTCGGAGCACCTGGTGTTGCTGTATGGGTGTTAAGTTAACAATGCGTTCAGGTAGTCGGTTCCAGATAGATATAGCTATATTGCAAAAATGTGTTTTGTTACGATTAGCACGATGCTTATGGTGTCCGCCCCATTTGTTTCTTATTGTGGTCATTTGACTCGGTGAACAGAGACGCTTTATGCCCGCCTTGGGTGTCCTCCTAGTTTGTTTTGTTACTCGACAACAATGCGAGAATATGAAAGTACGTGTCGTGCATGATGGTAATCAATCCGAACCCTTTAATTTAGCATGGACGCTGGTGCGAAACAGGGTTGTGTTACAGCACCCACACTATTTTCAAAATGTATGACAGCCTTCCTATCACAAGCGAATATCAATCTAGCTAAGGGATTGGACACCACATATCGCACCGATGGCGGCTTGTGCAAACCTAACTGCCTCGGGACTAAATCGAAAGTAAAAATAGTAACCATTGTAGATCTTCAGTACGTTAGTTGGGTAGCAAAGAGGGAAGACCTTACTGAGACATCGAGTACGAATAACGTTTTTTGATGGTTTGATTAAGGTTGTATAGAAACAGAATCCGCCGGGTGCCACTCTTTTTTTAATTTGCATATATCCAATATGGCCGCCTTCGTATCAGTACTTTGATCATGTATCCAATTATAGTTGGAATGTTCCAATTATTCTAAATACATAAGTGTCTGGAGGCTCATGCCATCAAAGAAAAAATACGTTATGATCGGCATGTTTTAATTTGCAAATATCCAATATGACCGACACGTTATCAGTGTTTTGATCATTTATAAAATTGCAATTTCAGAATGATTCTAAATGCCATTTAGTTGTTGGGGGATCGATGCATCGATGCCCATAAACGATTATTGGGCATTTTTTTAAATTTGCATAGATTCAAAGTAGTACCTCACTACTATCCAAAATGGCCGCCACCATATAATAATAATTGTAATAATAACCTTCATTGTTACATAATGTTCAGTACAAAAATAAAACAGTACAGTACAGGACGGTACAGTAAAGTACATATATTATAAATATACATAATGCAACAAATGGAATGAAGCAACACATTTGCTTATATTCCTTATTCAAGTGCTGAAGTTAAAAGTAAATAATAATTCGTAAAAGAGAACAAATACCATTATAGTATTCTAACTAATTAATTAATAGTACATTATAAGTGTACCAACGAAATTACATAGTCAATGCACATATGCAATTGATAAATTGTCTTTGAATAAATGTGTAATACAAATATAACAATATGCATCATAACATAACAATAGATTCAAAGTAGAAACATAAACTATAATCTACATTACACATTAGGCAGAAGCAGACGTTTGACCTTTTTTGAAGATGTGTAAAGTTGCACAATATTGTAGAAACTTATTTATAACAAAAGTATTCAAAATCTTAGGATCAATATAGGCCAAAGATAATTGTCTGCAATTCGCTTTGCAATAGGGTATTTCATATACTATTATCTGCCCTGTAGTATATTTATGTGTGATTATTTGCAGAATAAATATATCATTAAATATATCTGGTAACATTCCCATATTATGCTTGAACATTATAATAGAGCATAAGTATTTATTTATCTGATAGATATTCATTATCTGTAAAGATATAAATAAAGGCTCTGTGTGTGCAAAACATCCTACATGACTAATTATGCGCAAAATTCTGCTTTGCAATATATCTTTTTTAGCTAAATATATATTCTGGGCCCTTCCCCAAGCAATATTACAATAGGTAATATATGGGTAGATAAACAAATAATATAGATTTACCAATAGGCGTTTATCTAATAATGTTCCTCACATTTTTATAACGCCAATACTCTTAATGTGAGCGCTTTAGTTCAATGTGTTATTTATAGACCCAGGAAGTTTATTTTGTTTACAGTGTCAATCAATTTTATACCGTCTATGTAAATGTTATTATTCCTCTGTCTTATGCTATTCGTATTACTAAAGGTCATTGTATGAGTTTTACGTATATTTAAAGATAGTTTATTAATTTTAAGCCATAAAGATAGTTTTTTAGTTCAGAGTTCATAGCAATTTCCATTTCATGTATATTGTTGCGTTGTATAAAGATACCCGTGCCATCAGCAAACATAATAGTAAGCGTTGTGCTAGATAAAGTAATCGGGTCATTTATGTAGATAAGAAAGAATAAAGGTCCCAAAATGATGTTATATTATTAAGGGTGGATTTTGTTCCGTTAAATATTGCCCATTGGTTAAATAGTTATGTATACATTTGAGTATGTTTCCCCTAATTCCGTAATGTACTAATTTTCTCAATAAGAGAGTATCATTAATAGTATCAAACGCTTTGGCGAAATCAAGAAATACCCCAATCATATGTTCTTTGTAATCAATTGCCTTACTAATGTTATGCATTAGCATTGCAACAGCCATATCAGAGGATTATCCTCTCCTAAATCCAAATTGAAAATTAGACAAGATTTTTTGTTTCGTTATATAATTTGCTACTGTTATATATTAATCTTTCAAAAACCTTTGAAAATACAGGCAAGATAAATATCGGCCTGTAGTTGTTAATTAATGTTGTTAAATACCGGGACTATTTCAGCTATTTTTAGTTGATCAGGAACATATCTTTGATCAGATGATAAGTTTACAATGTAACATAACGGTTGAAGTAGGTTGGAGAGGGCCTGCTTAAGAATGGTAGGTTTTATTCCATCCCATACAAATCTAGAGTTTTTAAGATTCTGGATACCCCGGTAATTCCTTATCTGGAGTGGCTGGCAACAGAAACATTGAATTTTGTATAGACTCCTTTGAGATAATGATCAGGACTCCCTGATACAACTGGTATCTTATTAGTCAACTCAGGGCCTATACTCGTAAAATATTCATTAAATTTATCAGCTATGTGCTTTTAATATTTTAGTTAATTTACCATCAATTAGTAACTGGTCATTAGATATAATTAGTTCTTTCCTTCCTATAATAGTCTTTAGAATTCTACAGTTTTTTTGTAAGTTGCCTTTGTACTTATGAAGCTCATGTCGGTAGTATGCTCTTTCTGCTATGTTAATAAGGCAATTTAATTTATTTATGTATCTTTTGTGTTTGGTTCTAATGGAATGTCTTAGTCCCATAGTAATCCATGGTTTATGTTCTCTTGCCCTGTTAGTTTGTTTAATAAGTGGAAATGATTTATTGTATACAAATAAAATTTCATTAAGGAACTTAGAATAACTTTCTTGAGGATCTTTGGAGGCATAAATTGCATTCCATCTTAAGTATCTGATCAATACTCTCTTTAAATGTAGTATTTTGGTCATTATATATTCTAGTCTGTATTACTGTATCTAGTATCTACATTTGTGTCATTAGTTTGTGTAGTAAGTAAGACTATTGGTAAGTGGTCAGAAATATCTGTATATATTATTCCATGCGACTGATAGTTTGCGCCAAGCACGTCATTGCTATATATATTATATATGACCGTGGCAGTAGTTGCTGTTATTCTAGTGGGCTTATTGATAAGGGGTATAAATTAATATTGAAACATTGTATCTATGTAATATTGAGTTTCCGTGTGGCTACCATAATTAAGTAAATTAATGTTAAAATCACCCATTATGTAACATTGTTTATTTTCAACCTTAAGAGTTTCTATAATATTCACAACATGTTCAGTAGAAGTGGTAATGTTTGTTCTAGTTGGTTGATAGGCACTACCAACAATTGTTTTCTTCTTATTATTATTATTATGTGTCGTAGACTGAGTCTTGATATCAATAAACACACATTCCAGACATTCGGTTACTCATTTATGATAACTCAGTAAACTCAAGGGAACTACGAACATACAAGGATACACCACCTCCATTCTTGGACGGTGTATATATATATATATATATAGCTAAATTAATACTTTTATACCCAGGTAATTCACATAAGTCAACATTGTCGTCATTTAACCATGTTTCACTTAGACCAATAACTGTGAATTTGTTGTCAATCAACGATAAGAAATAACCCAGTTTACCAATGTTCTTTGATAAGCTTCTAATATTTAAATACATGAGTGAGAATTCTTCCTCAGTAAGATTATTTCTTTTTATAACATCATTGATATCATCCTCAAGATAATATTTAGTATTTGCAAAATTCAATAAATTACAATATGGATCTGTATTCCGCATTGCAGCGTTACAATTCTCATAATCACATACGTCACCTGCACATGCCAAGGTAGTAATAGGTAACTGACTAATGATACTTATATGTTTTATATACAAGCACAAAAATACGGTACACAATAATGCTTATATAATTATATATAGCATTGCCAAGTATTTTTTATAACATACAGTGTTGTGGGACAATTGTTAAATTGAAGTGAGCTTGTTCAAATACATATAAATCGATTAAACAAATCAATAATGGATATATAAACAATCAAATAATATACGAACCATGAGTAGCTAGATCACGAAGTTATCAGTGAGCATGATAATAGCTGACACTGGTGTAGTCCCTATATGAAAACGCAGGGTAGTAGTCCAACAAGAGTATCATATGTCCAACCGTTTTTCTGTGTCACTATATAACGTGTTTACAGTTCTTTCAGGTCATTTTCGCTATTGATGGTTATGATTTGTCCATGTAAGTCCATAATGACAATTCTACCATCGCAGGACAAGCAGTCCAGAAGCTTGTGTTTTCTCTTTTTCTCTCGGCACGGAGAAGTCTCGCTTCTGAAATGAACACATTCGGTTGTTTGGCTCGAAGTAGTTTTCTGGCTGACACAATGTGTAATAATAATAATGGTTTATTACAGAAACTATGATATATGCCAATCTATTATATACATAGATTGCCATGGTTTCTGTAATAATTGCTCGAATTCATGTTATATTACATCCTGCTATCTATTTCCATGTCCACCAAGCCAACAAATTCAGTGAATTAGAAATTCCACAATTTATGCTGTGCATCCGGACATTTTCGAATATGCATATTTTGGCGCGCTTTTCGGCATGCCGAGATGTGACGTCACTTATGACTCAAACTCGCATCAGGCCGACCCTTTCCATGCATTCAAAACATGTTTACGAGTATAGCTTTTGGGTCGAAACAAGCGTCAGAATGAGTTATTGTGCAATATTCCGACGTAATCCAAACACTAGTCACCGTAGAGGCACAAACAGTTATCTTACGGTTCCACATGAATCGAATTTTATTCAAAACAACGAATGCGAATGTGCCAACAAGTCGACTAGGTTTCGCCGAGCTTGGGTTCGTTTTCAGAATACTTATATCGAATGCAACCAACGGGAGATAATCGACACTAATAAACATACATTGCAAACATATATTGTATCCAGCTACAGAACGTAACGTGTATAATCTCATAATATCACTAGAATATCGATATATGAAGGAGTTGTACAATTTATCATACCAACAATTCTTGGAGGGGAACTTCCGGTGGTGAATTGGTTTGAATTTGGTGCAGCAAACTTACGAAAATATAAGGATATTTGATCAAGATAAGTGATATTATTGAGTGTATAGCATACATAACGTAATTATAGATATATAGTAAGCAATATTTTTCGTTAAAAGTTAGCTAGAGGGAGTAATCTAGGGTAGATTAAAAGTAGGCGATTTACGAGAGATAATTGGGGACGTTAATGTAATCGGAACGTTGTTTACAAAGTAGGTCACTGGCGAAGTTAATGTAACGTGAACGACAATAGAATAGCGTTATTTGCGCTAATCAATGTAGTTAGATAAGTAACTAAAACCTGAAATAACAACATTTTAAAGTGTATATTAGTACACAGGAAACAGTCTTTGTAAAGACTACCTTGTATCTAAGCCTAACTTGAATACATTGTCATCGACATCGTAACTAGGTAAGGCACGGTGTGTCACTGTGTTAACAAATATAACTAACTATAAAAACAGACAAGACTATATGCGAGGGGAAGGACGTTGTTGTATGTCTACCGGGGGCTAGGATAGAGCATGTGACCGAAAGGGAAGAGAAGGTATTGGGGCATGGCAAGGGAGGGTCTGTACTAGTACACTTAGCCTTAGGGACAAACAATGCAGACAAGGAGGGAACAACTGGGATAGTTCAGAAGTACATACATCTAGTGAGGAAGCTAAAGAAGACAAGAGTGGAACAGGTTATTCTCGCAGGAATTTTGCCAGTAATGGGAGGAAGGGGGGCAACATACAGAAACTGCAAGAGGATGGCGATCAACGCACTAGTTGAGCAGATGTGTGAAGAAGGGGATTCATAGATTTATGGGGGTACTTTGTTGGGAGAGAAGATATGTACATGAGAGATGGCCTCCATCTAAGTGGAAACGGGGCAGTTTGGTATAACATAGTTACAGGAAACTCAACGTTAACGGTTGGATTAGTTTATCAAAGTCCAAACATAAGCATAGAAGAGAATGAAAAAATACAAAACGCTATAAGAGAAGTGAGCAAACGGGACCATGGGCATATAAAATGGAAATCTCTACAGAGTATGGGTAGTGAGGACCACAAGTTTTTAGTTTTAGTACAAGATAGTTTCCTTTCTCAACATGTGCTAGAACCAACCAGGGAAGAGAATGTGTTAGACATAGTTTTGTCCTCACAGAATAAATTAGTTGACAATGTTAAATTATGTGAGCCTCTGGGAAGTAGTGATCACAACCAGATACATTTTACCATCAAAGTAAAATCAGAAAGAAATTATAAAAAGCAGTTCAGGAGAAATTTCTACAAAGGAAGATATAAGGAAATGAGGAAATATTTAGCAAAGATAGACTGGAATAACACACTGAAGAATAAGACAGCAACAAAATGCTGGAATATCTTAAAGAATGAAATAGAGTGCATCGTAGATAAATTTGTTCCCTTCAAAAAACAAGGGAAACGGACCAGAAAGAAATACTTATCGAAAGAAACCATTAGAAAAATTAAGTATAAACAAATGATCTGGAAGTCATATAGACGTATTGGAAATGACGAAGACTACAACATTTATAAAGAAGCACTAAAGCAAGCTACAGCTGAAATTAGAAATTCAAAGTGAAGCTATGGACATAAATTAGCTTGTAATATAAAACATGACAGCAAGAGTTTTTATGCATATGTTCGAAGCAAACAGAAAGTTCAGGATAAGGTCGGTCCTCTAGAAGATAGTGCTGGAAATATAATATCAGAAGGATTCTTAATGGCAGAAGACCTGAATGAATATTTTAGTTCAGTGTTTACCAGAGAAGACACTAGTTCACTGCCAGTACCAGAGGCTAAGTTCAAGGGGGCAGAATCAGACTATTTAAGACAGTTAATTGTAACCCCAGAAATGGTAACTAAGAAAATTAGGGCTATGAAGGAAAATAAATCACCTGCAGTGGATGGTATTCCACCCAAACTACTATTGAAAATTGTAGAACAAATTAGCATACCGCTTGCAACAGTTTTCAACTTGTCATTAGAAGAGGGAGTGGTTCGTTTAGAATGGAAAAAAGCAAACATTATACCGTTGTTTAAAAAAGGTTCGAGAAACAAGTCAAATAATTATAGACCAGTTAGTTTAACATCGGTGATTTGTAAATTATTAGAAAGACTAATTATAGATCACATGGTGGATTTTCTTATTAAACATGACTTGATAAACCCATCTCAACATGGGTTTCTAAAAGCGAGGTCTTGCTTAACAAATATGTTATGTTTTTTGGAAGATATCACTATGTGGGTAGATGATGGATCACCAGTAGATATCATCTACTTAGATTTTCAAAAAGCTTTCGACAAAGTGCCACATTACTGCTTAAACTAAAGGCCCATGGCATAGGAAATGGTATAATTAACTGGATTGAAAAATGGCTGATTGACAGAAGACAACGGGCAGTTGTTGATGGGGAGGCTTCAAACTGGAAATCAGTTTTGAGTGGGGTTCCACAGGGATCAGTACTGGGACCTATATTATTCTAAATATATATAAACGATTTGGACGATGATATAGCTAGCAAGGTGTTGAAATTTGCAGATGATACAAAAGTGTTTAGAAGGATTAAAAGTGATGGAGATAGACAGCATTATGATCTTGACAGGTTGATCAAATGGTCTGAAAAGTGGCAAATGCTGTTCAATTTTGGGAAATGTAAATGCCTTCACACAGGACATGGGAACGAATCTGTAGAATATACAATGGGGGGAACTGTACTAAGTGCTACTCTAAAAGAAAAAGACTTAGGGCTGACAATTAGTGCTGACATGAAGGTTTCAGAGCAGTGTGGAATTGCAGCTTCAAAAGGAAATCAAATCCTTGGATTGATTAGGCGAAATATAGCATATAAAGAAAAAGAACTAATAATACCGCTGTACAAAACAATAGTTAGGCCTCATTTAGAATATTGTATACAAGCGTGGAGGCCATACCGCAAGAAGGTCATAGATATGCTAGAAAGAGTACAGAGGAGAGCGACTAAAATGATACCAAAACTGAGGGATCTTAGTTATGAAAAACGCCTAAAAGAATGTGGTTTAACAACACTGGAGACCAGGAGATTGAGAGGAGATCAGATAGAAGTGTTTAAAATATTGAATGGTTATGAAAATATTGATAGAAATATGTTTTTTTCAGTTAAGAAAGATAGAAAGACTAGAGGACATGAAGTTACATTAGTAAAGGAGCAGTGTAGATTAGACGTGAGAAAGTTCTCATTTTCACAAAGGACTGTGAATGAATGGAACAGATTATCTGATGATTGTGTGGGTGCTAGTAGTGTGAATATGTTTTAAAATAAAATCGACACATACCTCAGAAGGGCTGGATATATGTAGATAAAAGGGTTGGACTCTCGATAAGCCAAAGGGCTTCCTTGTCCACCTGCCATCTAGAGTTAATTCTCTGGATGGCAATCTTGTTAAATCTTGTTAAATCTTGTTAAAACTTAAATCAGTCACAGAATTTTCGTTGGTGCCGTTAGCTCAGTGGGTAGACGCGTTGGTTTCTTGTCATTTATTTCTACAATCGGGCGACGCCGGTTCAATCCTGACAGCAAGCAAACCATTGATTTTCTTTACACTTTTTTTGTTTATGTTTTCACGAAGTAATATAAACAAAATCATTTTATACTATAATGCACTGTTTGTAAATAATTTTTATTTTTGTAGTAATTATTTATTCTGCACAAAAATGAAAATATGGTCATTATATAACGATGTTTCTAAATTTTATTTATCCAAACAAATATAATGTAATGGATATATAATTTATTAATTGTAAATATATTGTACGGTAATATATTGTAATTATAGATATGAAAACAGATTGTGATCTGTCTGGATAAATAAAATTTAGAAACATCGTTATATATAATGACCATATTTTGGCAAGTGGCAACGCGTCTACCAACTGAGCTAGCGGCACCAACAGAAATTCAGTGACTGATTTAAGTTGTTATGATAAATTGTACAACTCCTGCTTCTTATATCGATATTCTAGTGATATTATGAGATTATGCACGTTACTTTCTGTAGCTTGATACAATATCTGTTTGCTATGTATGTTTATTGGTGTAGATTATCTCCCGTTGGTTGCATTCGACATAATTATTCGGAAAACGAGCCCAAGCTCGGCAGTAGTATGTATGTGCTCCTCACTATCCATAGATCAAAGAAGATAAAAGGAAGGTGGATCAGTCGCTCATTTGGATTCCTACTTATAAAAAATCAATACAAGTCCTACTTATAAAAATGTTGTTTATAAACATTGGTTGACTACTTATAAAAACAAGCCCACCCAAGAAGTACAAAAAAGTACACACACAAATTCCAAAAAAAAATTAGGTTATATAAACAGGTGTGGGTATATGTAAGGTTATAAAGTATGTATAATGCTGGCCTCTTGTGGGTATGTATGATGCTATAATAAGGGCTCTAGTGTAAGAAAGAGTACCTAGGTGTAGCTGGCGTAGGTCTAGTGGTATATAGACCATTGCTAGCAGTATCCTCGTTTAAAGGAGAGAGACAGACGATGGAGAGACTTATGTGTGAAATGGCCAGTCGCGTGTATGAAGCCGGAAACGAGGATACGGCTATACGTTTCCGTGGTGAGGCCTCGATGTTGTCGAATTTCTACCCGTGTCGAATCGTGGCGTACGGTCGGGTGTTCAGATCGGTCGAGCATGCCTATCAGTTTAGAAAGGCAATGTTTAATGAAGACGAAGAAGGTGCGGGGTATATCAAAGAGGCGTGGTCGGCTTATATTGCTGGGCAAGCTGTTGATGGAGGTGCGTACCTTATATAGAAGAAACGATTAAAAATACCTCACTCATCGACAGGGCACCATTCGTCGCTATGGACACATCGTTGAAGCACCCTTTTACGTGTATAGTAGCCGGACCTACGGGGTGTGGTAAGACCATTTTCGTCACTCGTCTCCTCGATGATTGAACCGCCTCCGGAGAAAATCCTTTGGTGTTACGGACAGTGGCAAACCGCCTACGACTCTATGACGATCGACGTAGAGTTCGTAGACGGTTTGCCGGATCCGAAGACCTTAGACACTAAAACTAGGATGCTCATCGTACTCGATGACCTTACGGAAGAAACGGACAGTCGGGTCACGACCTTGTTCACTAAAAAAAGTCACCACTGCAATGCGTCAGTCGTGCAGCTTCTGCAGAACCTCTTTCCAAAAGGAAGAGAAAGCCGTACCATCAGCCTAAATGCAAAATATATGGTGCTGTTCAAGAGCCTCTGGTATGCTGGACAAGTGGCTCACCTGGCGAAGCAGATGTACACGGGTATAATTAAATACATGATGGAAGCCTTCGAAGAAGCCACGTCGGAAGCCTACTGTTATCTCCTGGTGGATCTGAAACAGGAGACGTCGGAAACTTATATATTTCCTGACGACAACGTTCAGTACGTCTACGTGCCGAGAGTATAAAAGGGGGGCGCGTCGCAGCGGACGTCACTTGTGTCAGGATGACAGATCGCGTCAAGAGGCACATCCTAGCTTTGCAGATGTTGCATAGATACAAGAAGAATACAGATCTGAGAAAAGCCGTACTCGCCCGCGCAGATTCTGACCTCATATGTAGTCTGTGCGACTGCGCGTACAACATTCTGAAAGGGAACGTGAAAATATCAAAGAAGCAGAAAGAAGTACTGGTAAAATACAGAAACCATCTGCGTAAGCTAGCGACGAAAAAAGTACCCGTCAAACAGAAGCGGGCCATCCTGCAAACGGGGGCGGGCGGTTTTCTGACGGCGCTGCTAGCACCGTTGGCGAGTACCTTTCTTCCGCTCCTCAGACAGGCTATAGGTTGATGCAGCACGCGAAGAAGATGGCGTTGGTAGACCCCAGGTTGGTGGAGCGTCTACTCCCGTTACTTTCCCCACCGACCACGATCACGTCGCGTGTGATGAGTAGTCTGGACGGCGACATGAAAACCGTTCTCGAGCGTACGGATTTGTCCGAACGAGAAAAGGTAGCGTCGTACAATCAACTGCTGAGTCGCCACAACACCATAGAGACGTCTCGGGCGCAGCAACCGGTACGAGTGTCCGTGGTGAACGGAGAGTCGACGACCGACCATCCGCCGCCGCCTCAGCCGACGGGTCCGAACGATATAGAGAGTGAGATCGTGAAAAGCATACCGAAAAATCTGAAAGAAAAGGCCCGCCTCCTGGTGAAAAAACTGAAAACCGACCCGCTGATCCGCTGGAACGACCGAGGGGAGTTCGTGTACGACGGCGCGCCTATCTAGGGAAGTAACATGGTAGATCTAGTGAACGATCTCATGAGAAAAAGGAAGAAAGCGCCCCCACCGGTCGGCTGGGAAGCGTTCGGGGGTCATCTGAAGCGGCTGAACGTCCCTATGGAACTCGTCAGTAACCCCCAGCGTCGAGCGTACATACAACGTGCGCCGAAGCGAAAGGCCAAGCCTCGCGCTCGCTCTCCTGAACGCTCGTGGATCACCTATTAAAGGGGGTGGAACGCCCGAGAGGTTCAGAAGCCAGTATGTTCCGACAAAGAACGGTAGTCGGCGGCGTAGTCGCAGCAGCAGTCTTTTTCTCTTTATATATCTGTATCTTATTTTATATAAATCGGTCAGATTCCCCATGGGGGCGGTGGTGCCCCGGAGGCGTCGTCGTACGCAACGAAACCTTCAACGGAACTCGCGCCCTCAATGCGACATACTGAGGCGTGTCTACTTCGATCCGAAACAGGTGGGGAGTTACGGCGGCTTCGACGCGCTACACCAAACGACTCTGGTACCGAAACCGACCGTCAAGCGATGGTTGACGGAAAAGGACGCGTATACCCTTCACAAACCGGTCAAACGACGATTCAAACGACGGTGCGTTATTGTAGACGGTCGAAACCAGCAGTGGCAAGCCGATCTCGTCGACGTAGCTAACCTGAAAAAGCACAACAACGGGACGACGTTTCTATTGACTGTCATAGACGTCTTCTCGAAGCGGGCGTGGTGCGCTCCGTTGAAGAGTAAAACCGGTCAGGCGCTCGTTACGGCCTTCGAGGGCCTGCTGCAGCAGCAGCAACAACCGCCGAACGCGCTGCAAACCGACAAGGGGACGGAGTTTCTCAACAGGCCCTTTCAGAAACTCTTGAAGGCGCATGGCGTCCACCACTTTGTGACCCACAATGAAGAGACCAAAGCGAGTGTCGTGGAGCGATTCAATCAGACGCTGAAGAACCGCATGTGGAGGTACTTCACGAAGCATCAGACGTTGAGGTACGTGGAGGCGTTGCCCGACCTCGTGCGGTCGTACAACAACACCTACCATCGAAGCATGCCGGCGAGTGTCAACGCCGAGAACCAGGAGAGCGTGTGGCAACGGCTATACGGCGGTGGCGGGGGTCGGGGCAAGACGAAACTGCGAGAGGGAGACTGCGTACGCATTAGCAAGGCGAAGGGGCGGTTAAAGAAGGGGTACATGGGTAACTGGAGCGAAGAGCTCTTCACCGTCGTAGAATCGCACCTGTCCGCCCGTCCCGTTTACCGATTGGTGGACGACGCCGGAACGATACCAGACGAAACCTTCCACTAACCGGAGCTACAAAAAGTATTCGTCTCAAAGGATAAACTGTATCGGGTGGAGGCGGTTCTACAGAGGCGCCGACGTGGTAAGGGTGAAGGGTGTTCGTGAAGTGGTCCGGTTATCCGGCCTCTTTCAACAGCTGGATCGACGCCAAGGCATTCGTGGACTATAAGGGGTAGGCGCCATGACGCGTTGAATGTGACACTCGGGGTGCGGGGCTGTGCAACGGCTCTTCAATCTTTATAAAAGGGAGGGTGCTGTATTAACAGACCGCAATCGCGCTACGATGATCGACGAGGTGACAACGATCGACGACGTTACCGTCGACGCAACCGATGCCCCCGTCGACGAACACGTTCAATGGCGTCTCTGCGGTAACGAGTGCCCCAAAGCCGAGATCGTCTTTCTGTGTCAGATCGTCGTCCTATACATGGTCATCCTGGTCAGTATATATAATCTATCGCGCGGCCAGGGCGACTCCAATCTGTAGACGGCGCTAGTGAGTAGCTGTCTCGGTTACCTACTGCCGAATCCGTCTATGAAACGCGATGGCGTCGTCCGATTTTTATCTGACGCTGCCGAGTAACGCCTCGATTAAAGACCACCCCGACAACACGCTAACTCACTACATCACAACTCTGCCGCAAGGCGTAGATCTATCGGGGCAGTGGGAACGCGGACTGGTGGAGCTACAGTTCCCGCACACCTGGTACAACGTGAGAAAAGAGGACACCGTCTTCTATTTGGCTTGCGAACAGGGGGAAGAAAACGTTTACCGGGCCACCGACGGGACCTTGATTTACTGCACCTGTACCATCCCTCACGGTTTTTACAACAACGCTTACGAGTTGATGCATAAAATCAACGAGGGGCTAGAGAAGGCGAGCACCAACAGAGTCAAGGCGAACGTGCGCTACAGCCCGATCTCTAACCGCATGACGCTGCGTTTGTCGAAGGGTGTCGAATTTTCCATACCCCTCCAGAGTGCCCTGACATGCATGCTCGTGCGTTATAAAAAGTCCCGAAGTGCAGACGGGTCTACAGATCGACCCGTGGACCACCTTCTTCCCCAGAGGCGAAGGTGCGTTCACTTTCGAGCACGAGGGGTCGTCCACGGTGGACATTCATCAGGGACTCGACACCCTATACGTATACACGTACATCGTTGAATCGCGAATCGTCGGCGACGCTTTAGTCACGCTACTCCGAAGCATCCCCATCCACGGCACGCACGGGACCACCATCTCGAATACATTCGATCGCGTCCAATACGTACCCATACTGCGGAAACAGTTCGGTACGATTGAAATATATATATAAGGGACGGCCTCGGTCGTCCGATACCATTCGAACAGGGGAAACTCGTGACGACGCTTCACATCAGACGCTGCAAAACGAAGCTGTTTTGATGGCGAAGGCCGGCAGTTCCGTGTACGAGGACTACTACACTCAACAGGTCGGCGGCAACCTACCGGTATTCGTCGGTTCTAGAGTGCAGCGGGGTCACGGCTTGGGGAATCTTTTCGGGAGCCTGTTTCGAAGAGCCATGCCGCCTATCAAGAGAGGGGCCTTGTCGCTGGGAAAGCGGGCTCTCAAGACGGGCGTCCGCGTGGCGCGGGACGTCGTCGAAGGGCGGGGTCTGAAACAGTCGTTGAAACGGCGCGCAAAAGAGGCGGGGACCGACCTTCTGGACGGACTGCTGAATACGCAGGCGTGGCAGCCGAAACGACGACGTATAAAACCAACGGGCAGAGCGCCGACGACCAGTAAGACGGAACGACCCCGCAAGAAACATACGCCTCCGAGCGATATATTCACCGAGTAGAATGGCATTCGTGCATTGACAGTCGTGCGAGGGTCTAAAAGGCGAAGTGGACCTGTTCACCGTCCCAATGACGCAGACGAGCATCGAGAGCAGCCAGTGGATCGACCATCAACCCCTGACTGCCCTCGATGCGAGTTTCTCATTCCGGGGTCGGGAGACGACTATCTGGACCTGGCGAGCGTTAGACTGTACGTATAAGTCAAAGTGGTGAGGGGGGACGGTACCGATCTCCAAGACGAGAGTCCGGTGGGACCGGTCAATAACTTCCTGCACTCGTTCTTCAGTCAAGTCGACGTGTCGCTGAACGGCATGCTCGTGACTCCGTCGGCTAACACATATCCTTATCGGGACTACATCGAGACCTTGTTGAGGTACGGCGCAGATGCCAAGAAGATCCAGCTCGAGGGCGGCCTGTGATGTAAGGACACCGCCGGGCACATGGAGGCGATCGCGGACGAGAACGAGGGGTACACGCAACGGCGCGAACACATCCGAGCAGTCGGGAGGTGGAGCTTTTAGGACGCGTACACGCTGACGTCTTCATGCAAGACCGCTACCTACTGAACGGGGTCGACGTGAAACTCCGACTGGTGCGAAGCAAGGACGCTTTCGCGCTCGTGGCGACGGGCTCCAATCCGGGGTTCAAAATCGTGCAGGTACGAAAAGCCAGGGTGAACGTGGCCCTTCAGCTCGGTCATATCAAAGCGTTAACGAAGGGGACGGCCAAGTATCCGCTACGCCGAGACGATTGCAAGGTGTTCTCGATACCGTAGGGCACCATGTCTCACACTCACGAGAACGTCTGGTTGCTGTCGAAACGCGTGTTCCTGTGCCTGATCGACAACGACGCCTATAACAGGACCTACAATAAAAATACCGTATCACGCGAAGCACAACGCCATAAATTTCTTCGCCCTCTTCGTCGACGGACGCCAGGTGCCGAGCAAGCCGCTGCAGCCGAACCTCGCAAAGAATGCCTACGTCAGAAGATATCTGAACCTTTTCTCGGCGACGTGGGAAGCGCACGAGGACGAGGGCAACGACCTGACACGCGCCGATTTCGGGGGCGGATACACTATCTTCGGCTTCGATCTATCGCCGGATTGCTGCGACGGTGATCATTTCAACGTCGTGCGCAAGGGGACCCTATGCGTGGAGGCGCACTTCGCGGCGGCGCTAGCGCGGACGGTGAACGTCGTCGTGGACGGCGAGTTCAAGACGGTGTTACAGATCGACAGGAACCGCAACGTTGTGTACGATTACTGAGCATGGATACGTTTCAACTTATGCGCCGCCTGGAGAACGATAATTTCACTAAAAACGTCGTCTTCGGCGTACTGCCTAAAGACGAGCTCCGCGGCCGGCGGCTCACCACCTACCCGGCGGCCTTCGTGTGCAATACCGACGACGGCGGCGAGCCGGGGGAACACTGGATCGCCGTCTATGTGGATGCGAACCGGCGAGGCGAGTACTTCGATTCGTACGGACTGCCGCCGCTGCACGCCGACTTCCGTACCTTCCTGCGCCGTAACTGCGACTCGTGGACGTACAACGACAAGAGACTGCAGAGCGTGGCGTCTAACGTATGCGGACAATATTGCATTACCTACCTAATCCTCCGATGCTGCGGCATTCCGTTAAGTGTTTTCAAGGGCCTATTTGGCACCAATATGGTGGCTAACGACTGCCTCGTATTTGACTGGCTAAAACCGCATTGAATGTATCACTTAGTAGTTTTTAGTCAATCCACTTAGGGTGGTAAAAACCGCATTGAATGTATCGCTTAATAGTAAGACGATGAAAACTCAGTGTGGTGTATCGCTTAGTAGTCGGCCCACTAAAACCGTATTGAATGTATCGCTTAATAGCAAAATAAAAAACGATGAAAAACTCGGTGGTATTCACTCTTTTTATTAGTCCCTACCTATACATACATCATACATACATACCCTACCCCTAGGGGGGCGGCCCTAGGTAGGGTAGGAGTTAGGGTAGGGTATGGTAGAGGAGTTATACGAGTAGGGGCTCCGTAGTTACCCCGTCGTCGAGCACGCGCCGCTTGGCGTAGAAGTAGCTCAACGCCATGCACTCCTGAATGTACGTCAACACGGACGATTCCTTTACTTGGAAGCCGCGGTTCCATCCACAGCAGCTCCGTTGACCCCGCAACACGGCGAGGAACGTGTCCTTGTCGATGTCGTTCTGGCGCTTGCTCAGCCCATTCGTGCTGTACTTATCCCCCGCCGCGCCGAAACAGTAGTAGGTCTTGCTACAGAGCACGACGATACCGCGACCGGACCATTCCTCTTTGAAGAGGCCCGACGTTCTCTTATCGTACTTTCGACGGGCCGCGCAGCAGTGTACGTACGCGTGCGCGTCGCAGCACTCCGACAAGAATCACTCGCCGCGGTGCCGGAAGTAATGTTCACGCTTGGCCTCCTCCACGAGGATATCGATGCACCGACCCGCGAGGGCCATATACACTGAATCAGTGTCCATTGCGCAGTATTGGAACAGGGGCCGCGCTACGTAGGTGGCGTTGAAATCGTAATAGAACTGGAGCATGCGCAGTTTTTCCGTACTGGTGCACGAAGTAGCCGATCTGGGTCGTAGAGGCGATTGGGCACGACGACGTCGAGTTGTCAAAAGCGGCGATCGTTGATCAGCGTCGAGGCCCCCGCGTTCGTGCAGTATTTGATGTCCTTGTGGAGATCGACTCGCACAATCGTTTTTCCGTAGCAACTATTCCCGAGAAGTTTAAACGTCTCGGCGAGGATGGCTTTTTCGGGGTCGGTGTCGCCCTCGCATCGGGCGGCGGAGATCGTCTCGCCGAAGCGACGAAAGCACGGGACCGGGTCGTACTCGACGATCTGGTACACTCGGCCGACGACGAGTCCGTGCTCCAGATACCACCGCAGTAGCGCGGTGGCGAGGAGAATCTCGGTACCGAAAAAACTCCCCACGAGCGTACGTTGAGGACGGCTCAGGAGCTCGTGCGCCTCGGCGTAGTGACGCATGAACGGGTTGAGGTCGTCGCGGTCGATGTTCGTGTTCTTGAAGACGGGCTGCATTTCGGCGAAGGCGGCGCGCAGCTCGTCCGGTACGGCGATGTCGCAGAGTACTAGACAGAAGTGGGTACCGTCGCGTACGGCCTCCAAGATCTGCATCCGCGTGAGTTGGCCGCGCCGCTGTCGACGGGGTGATGGCGGTCTCGCCGCGCGCCACTGGCACTCCCACATCTCGACAAACGGTGACGAATCGGCGAAGTTAGGCTGTAGTGGCGACCGTCTCGGCGTACAGTTGACGCATAGGTTTCCCGTTGACGTCTTTCGTCTCCTTGCCCGTGCACGGACAACCGTGGAAGAAGCACCCTTGGAACTGGTACGCCGTCTTTGTTTCCCGACACAATCCGTCGACCAGGTACCTACCCATGCGTTTCTCGCGCCCATTGTCCTGGTGTCGTATGTCCACCCCCGTCCGCTCGGCTTCCCACGTCAGCCACTCCACGGCCATACGACCGTAGCGATGCACTCCTTCCGGACGAAAGGCGTTCTCCTCGGGTCTTGCGTGAGCGTTCAGAGGTAGAGACCATTCGCATCGTACCCCACTATAGAGCGACATGGGTGGGCCGACTCGGCGTACTCGGTTCGTCGTTGAACGGTCACGTCGGCCTCGTGATGATGTGAGAATATGATAGACAGACCTCCGACGATCTGGGATTGCACGAGCCGGTGCAGGTCCTTGTACGGCTCGTTGAAGAGGTTGAAGTGTATCGTCGGCGGGAGCCCGTTGAACAGGTAGAGTGGCGTCAGTCCCGGCACGCTGATAGCGTCTTTGAACATGTCGATGCGTCGCTGCTGGTAGAAGGCAAACTGTTTGTACACGGCCTCCAAAAACGGGGCCACATCCCGGTTGTTGTACCTGACGAGAAAGTTCCTCAGCGTCGTCATTCCTTCGTCGCGCCATACCTTCACGTATCCCTCGTACGCCTCGTCGCAGATCCCTTCGCATTTTAGGCAGTTCGGCGTCGTCTAGTTTCCGTAGGTCGTCCAGGTACTCGTAGGGAAAGTGACCCTTCGTCACCTCGCTCCCGTACGCCTTCAGGAACTTAGCGTAGCTAAATCCGGGGCCACGTAGTTGGTGATATCCAGGAACTTGAGCGTCTCCGTCCCTAGACACATGAAGTTGTTTTTACGTTTGATCTTGAAGGCCGACGACACGTCCTGCCCGCCGCTAATGAGAAGGGGGGTGAGATACTTCTTGACCATGTTCAGGTCGTACTTGCCCTAGTTGAAACCGAGAACGGGGAGCTGGCGCAGGTAGGCCCACAGGCGCTCGGCGAGTACGGTGTACAGGTTCTTTCCCGCCGACTGTTCTTGACACTTGAGGTCCCATTCGGTTTCGTGTGCGCTGATCTCTTTGAAGGTAGGCTCGTACGAGGGTCGTAGAGCCGCGCACGCTGTCGCGCTCATTGTCTCCAGGGCGGCGATCAGGAGCTTCGCGAGCTTGTTCGAATCCCCGGTCTTGACGATAAACCGCGCCGCCTCGTGACCGGGGACGTTTGAGGCGATACTAACGCTGAGAAGTTCGTACCGGGCAAGCCACCGGCATTTAGAGCTGTCCGCCGGTAGGTCACGCGTGTCGAAGTAGCATTCGAAGTCGAAAGTCGCCCTTACGGATAGTAGCGCAGAGAGTCCTCCACGTGGATACCTTCGTCTGCGAGCTGTTGAAACATGGACGGCCTCGGATGGTAGACCCCGCCGGGGTAGACATGGCGGACGCCTCCCTCGCACGTCGCTTCGTGGCGCTTCAATAAATAGGTGGTTCGCCACAGCGTGTCGCCGCACTTACTGTATCGGTACGAATGACAGAACAGTGAAACGTCCTGTATGTACGAATAGTGTGTTTCGTACACGTTCACGTTCATAGTAGTGGGATAGCGATAGACCGAACGACGGACCAGTTCGGCGGTAGGCTTCCCGGGTTCAGCCTCCTCCGCCAGTCGATACACGATCACGTTGGTTTTAAAGACCGTCTCCACCCGATCGAGCTCCGTCAGAGGAACGCCGGCGAACTCGTCGGCACTCACCTCTGTGGAGTAGTCCGCGTAAAACTTTAAGGTCGGGCCTCTCAAAGCGGTTACGTCAGCGCCAGACAGCGGAAGAGGCACAAGTTATCGGTGTAGGGTATATTGTGTGCATCTTTCTCAAGAGTGATAACCACCTTGATGGCGCACAGGTAGGCGGGGAGTCGCACGTCGGGACATCCGATAGGATGGTGGATGATGGCGTTGAGAAAGAAGGTCGCGTTATTCACCAATTCGGTCGTCCACCCCGAGTCGGGTCTCTGCGCTATGACGTACTGTAGGACGTCGGGTTGTCGGACGCGTTCGAGAAACCGTTCGAAAGAGTGACTATTGGTAATCAGAGCGGGCGACTCGAGGTAACGACCGCAGCAGTTACACGACAAATGAAAGTATCTGTAACGCCCCGTCTCCTTATGTCTGAGAATAAACCCAAAACTTAAGTTAATTTTAAAAGCCCGCGACTGCTCCTCGAACATCAGTCGTAGTCGGGGTTCGAGCGTCCCCGTGTCCATGTCGGTCAGGTGAAAGTTATATCTCGACAGAATAGGTCCGTGCGCTGTGGACGTGCGTATACTCGACCAGTGGTCGTGAACGACCCGCCGTAGCGCTTCCGACACCACATCCTCGGGGGCGGCCTCTTTAGGGGGGATTTTACTACCGTGCGCCGTTCTCATATGCCTCAGCATATTTCTACGCTGGCTGTATGTCTCTCCGCAGGTCGGGCATTCGTGGACCCCCCGCGGTTCGCATGTCTTCTTCATATGCTTCGTTACACCGCTACGGTAGACGTAAGCACGATCGCAATTCGGGCATTTGTAGCGCTTGCATGTGTGCGCCGCTAGAGGGTCGACGGTACGACCGCATACAGGGCAGACCGCCATCAGGGGCAGCATTTTCACGTCCCAGTCAACGCCGCGACGTTATTAACTTCGTTTCGACCTTAACTGCAGCCTATAAACGACGAACCCATAGCGGTGCCGTTAGACACTAGGAGTTGGGAGATGACAGCGCGTAGCGGCGTTGTAAGACACTAGGGATTGAGCGAGTGCATAAGCGTCGCGCTTGTGTGACAGGTGGGTGTAAACTACGCCGGATTGCCGACTGCGAGTGATGCGGCGAGCGAGGTTAAGCAAGCGTCTATTATAGGCGTTGTGGACTAGCTGGTAGACTGTTAGGCGGAACTGAAAGCAGGCGTTTTATTATTATAGGCGCTGTGGATTAGCTGGTAGATGGAAGTCGGTCTCATAGGAGCTTAGGGGGATGGTGAATGCGTGCTTGTTTGGACTTTGTTTCTCCACGGCTAGTGGTGTTTTGTTTCGTAATAAACGAGACATTTCATACGGTTTCAACATTTTATTAGGCGTAGAGTGCCTACACCGGACTCTGCGAAATTCTCGTTCACTAGTGAACGTCGCCTAAATAGCGATACAAGTCTTTCAGCGACTTTACTACAGCAGGCACTAATGTTCAAATGTTACTACAGCAGGGATTAATGTTCGTATTTCACCAACGTTACTACAGCAGACACTAATGTTCGATAATACGAAATGTTCGAAAACGTCATTTCCAGCAACACCGACTCGTCAGGTAAGCTTCGACAACCGTCTCCAGGGCCGGGTTGTTCTCGCAGGTAAACCAGTTGGTCAGCGACCAGTCGACTACGGCCTTTATGAAGTTTGCTTCCGCGTAGCGATCCGGTAGCCAAGTCTGCTCGCAAAGTACTAGGATTAGCCGTACCGCGCTCGGCACGAGCGGCCTGTTCATAAAATCATCCAGCACAGACTGGAAATGGCGCTCGCACATAGCTTTCGCCCTATCGCGACATCCGAACATATACGCCACGGGGCCGTAGGTACCCAAGGGGTCACACCCCTTACACACACGATGCGCTCGAGCCAATACGGTCCCGCCAATAGACTCCCCACGCGCTCGCAGCAGGCCACGTGTCAGCGCGTCGGATGTCGTCGTTTCCTCGGAGGCGGACAATTTTTTCTTGGCTCCGGCGGGAGGCGGGGGGATAGCGATACCAACGACGGTAGGTCACTCGATGAAACTGACATGACATCCACATCCCCACCGTACGTCGGCAGGGGCTGGAGGGTCGTATACGTCGGGCTAAAGTCGGCGGGGGCGGTTAGATCCAGTGGAGCGCGTGACGTTTCCCCCTCCACTTTTAGCCGCTTGCCGACCGGCCCCGCTTCTTCCACACAACACCGATTCGACGCGCCGCTCTTCAGCACGTATTCCACCGCAGCCTCTTCCGGAGCGTCGGCCACCTCACATGATACCTCCCACGGACTAGCCTTCGGAAGATGTTCGTCCAGAAGGGTCGTCGTATAGTCCTCGAGCGATGACCTCAGGGCGTCTGCGACTATGCCGTCCAACACGAGATCCCGGCCGTACACATAAAAAAGGATTTTAGCTAATGCCTTATTTTTATTTCCTTTAATATTGATAATTGCAAAAAAATGCTATTTATATAAGTCATTAATATTATTTACTAGCAAAATTTCCTTGAGTTGACTTTTAAACGTTGTTAATGCATAATTGCAATTACAGTCCACTGTTGTCGCCGTATAGTTTCATAATTTAACACCTCGATATCTAATGGTTTTATATAATACGTTACTTTTTGAAATCGGCACATGTAGTAATTCTGCATTGCGTGTCCTATGTTTGTGTAGTTCGTTATTTTTAATGAACATCCTTGTCATAACCGGCGGAAACATATTCTTATCGATTTTGTACATAAACAGCACAACCGTGTATTCGTAGATTTGTCTTATTGGTAAAATGGACAGCTTCTTGAAGAGTTGGTCTGTGTGCGCTCTGTATGGAGCTGACATAATTAACCGAATTGTATACTTTTGCAATTTGAATAGAGAACTAAGGTGTGCATTATATGCTCCTCCCCACACTTCCATACAATAGGTTAGATATGGATATAAAAATGTATAGTATAATGCTACAAGGGATGATCTACTCAGGGTTTTTCTAGCTTTACTTATAATTCCAACAGCTTTGGCTATTTTAGATTTGATATACTGTATATGAAAAGACCAGGACAAATTAGTATCGATTAAAATTCCTAAGAATTTTTTGTTTTCTACTTGCGTAATTTGTAGTCCATCAATAAGGATGGCAATTGGATTGATACCTTTTTATTTACTGACTTGAAGACAATAAAATGTGTTTTACTGATAGTTAAAGATAGTTTATTACTCTTTAACCAAATAACAAATTTGTGCAGTTCTTGATTCGTGACAGTTTCTAGTTCGCTAAGACTGTTAGCATTGGCAAAACATTTGTACCATCAGCAAATACAATACGAAATAGGATATCTGATACATTGACAATGTCATTAATGTAGATTACGAATAACTGTGGCCCTATTGGTCCTATTATTGATCCCTGTGGGACACCATAGCATATAGACTGAATGTTCGATTTTATTCCATCAAATAAAACATATTGAGTTCTATTAGACAAATATCTTTTCAGCCAGGCAAGTGCTCTTCCGCTAATACCATAATGTTGTAGTTTATTAAGTAATATTTTATGGTCAACTGTATCAAAAGCTTTACTGAAGTCAAAAAAACTCCTAGTACGTAGTCACAATTCTTTTACAATAGTACTTAGTACAGTACCCCCATTGTGTATTGTACATCTTCGTTCCCATTTTATGTGTGGAGGCATTTAAATTTTCCAAAATTGAACAACATTTGCCACTTTTCAGACCATTTGATCAACCTGTCAAGATCATCTTGTAAATGTTGTTTATCACCATCACGTTTAATCCTTCTAAACTATAATTCGCAAATTTCAACACCTTGCTTGTTATATCATCGTCCAAATAGTTTAAGCAGTAATCTTTGATGTGGCACTTTGTCGAAAGCTTTTTGAAAATCTAAGTAGATGATATCTACTGGTGATCCCTCGTCTACCCATTTAGTGATATCTTCCAAAAAAACATAACATATTTGTTAAGCATGACCTCGCCTTTAGAAACCCGTGTTGAGGTGAGTTTATCAATTTAAGTTAACAAGAAAATCCACCATGTGATCTTTAATTAGCCTTTCTAGTAAGTTGCAAATCACTGACATTAAACTCACTGGTCTATTTTTTTCTGACTTGTTTCTCGAACCATTTTTAAATAACGGTATAATATTTGCTTCTTTCCATTCTAAAGGAACCACAGTAGTATAGAGGACATGTACGACCTCAAACGCCTACTTATAAAAAAAAATTAATGACCACTAAACGTTTTTGACAATCTACTTATAAAAAAAAAATCAAAGGCTTTTTTTGACACTAATTAGTTTCGGAAACCTACTTATAAAAAACGTGATTGATGAGCGTTGTAATTTGATACTAATTGGATGATTGATTACCCCTACACTAGAATTGCCACCTAGCGGTGAGTGCAGAGAGTATTTTAGTTCGCCTCCTAGCGATCAACGCCGTACCTAGAGCGTGCTGACGTAAGCAACAATGCGTTTATTGCGCTAATATATAACTACTATAAAATGACTGTGTGCAGATTTCCCCCGTCATCCCTATGTGAATGGCGCGCCTATGTTGACAGCAGCGATAAGAGCGGCGGCTGCTGCTGCAGCGATAAGGCCGGCTGCTGCTCTAGTGGACTTTGACCCCTGGATGACAGCATAGCTGGCTAACGGTAAACAACGTTCTGGTGGAAGGATTAAAACGAAACCAATGCGTTGTGCGTTTAAATACATCTAGTCGTGGGATTACAATGAAAATCAAATGCATCAATATACTAACGTTCAGTAGGGTGTTTATGCATTGGAAACAGACGCGTGAAAACGTGAGTAGTGACTGAAATATTTATTGCGGCACATGATAGGCGAGCATTCGGCCGCGGCCAACGGGTTGCCTGCTCTCGGGGGAAGCGAAACCTTCCCGACGATACAGTTCGTGTGGAACAATTGTTTTCCATAGCCTGTTGGGCTGCTTCACTAGAAATACTCTAGCCAGATCGGCGATGTCGTCGTCAGAGTCGTCAGAGTCGTAATGGCTGTCAGTGCCTGTCGGCGTGATGACGTGCGTAGGAGGCGGCGACGTGGGGGTGAATGGAGCGACCGTGCATGTTGGCTTGGTCGTCGTCGATGCGCCGGTTGTAGGCAGTTGGATCGGTCTATGAAATAAACATTTTAAACAAAGGATGAGAACCATGCATTGTTTAAATGATAAAATGAGAACCACAATGGTAAAATAAAATGATGCATTACAATGGTTGTGAAATAAAATGAGACACAATGATCAAATAAAATGAGACATTGTTTAAACGATGAAATAAAATGAGACATGGTATTTAAACGGTAAAATGCATGCATGCATGCGTACTTAACTGTAGTAAAAATAAAATGAGAGATATGCACGTACACATGCACGTACTTACAATTGTTTAAATGGTAAAATAAAATGCATGCATGCAGGCGTAGTTACAACAACTGTTTAAACGGTAAAATAAAATACATGCATGCATGCATGCGTACTATTTAAACGATAAAATACATGCATGCATGTTGCGTACTTACAACAACTGTAGTAAAATGAGAGACATGCACGTGCATGCATGTACGCGTACTTACAATTGTTTAAATGGTAAAATAAAATGCATGCATGCATGCATGCATGACGCGTAGTTACAACAACTGTTTAAATGTGTTGGATCTTACCGTTGCGTTGACGTATGCGTTGTCGTGGATGTGGCCATGTTTGATGAAAATTGCGGAGCGATGTATAGGCGTCGATTGCGCGTGACTGTAAAAGTGTGTATGAAATGTGCGCGCCGTCAAACAGCGGTGGCGGCGACGCATGACACTACGGCTTATCTTGATTGGAATGTGAACGGAGAACAAAGGATTTTTACAAACAATAAACGAAACGTTAAAAGCATGAAATTAAACGTTGTATACGATCACTGGGGGTCAGGAAACACGAGATGCAGTGATATTAGATAAATTTGCTGTAAAAGTCACATTTGACAATGGATGCACTGACGTGAACGCTAACTTTTTTTCCTAAAACAAATTCCTCGGTAGACTAGGCAGAATGCGTTAAGTGCACATGCACGTAAATGTGACATCTGTTGCGCGTGACTTAACGCGATTGGAATGTGAACGGAGAACAAAGGATTTTTACAAACAATAAACGAAACGTTAAAAGCATGAAATTAAACGTTGTATACGATCACTGTGGAGTCAGGAAACGGGAGATACATCAATATTACATACATTTTATGTAAAGAGAGATTTAACGGTGAATGTACTGACGTGACCGGAAACTTTTTTCCGAAAACAAAATGCCTGGGATGAATGAAGTATGCACGCTGATAATTGAATAAGATAACGGTATTAGTGTGAAGTGCGCATGCGCGTTATGTTGTAGACAATGACATTTCAAAAACAATAAACGAAACGTTAAAAGCACGAAACTAAACGTTGTATAGGTTCGCTGTGGAGTCAGGAAACGTGAGGTGCATCGATATTAGATAAATTTTATGTAAAGAGAGATTTAACGGTGAATGTACTGACATGACCGGAAACTTTTTTCCGAAAACAAAATGTCTGAAATGTACGAGGCACGCACGCTGATAATTGAGTAAGATGACGTATTAGTGTGAAGTGCGCATGCGCGTTATTTGGAAAAGTATAAAACGGTTGAGAAAATGCTATATTGTATGGCGCTGAAGTTCTAACGTGTATTCTTTCTATAACAGCAGAGCAGCAAGCAGCAGACGTTCTTCCGCGATAGACAACATGGCGGATGAAAGTCAACAACCAAAAAAGACGAAGGCACCGCGCAAATAGTCACTGAAGGCGGCCAGCAGCGGTCAACAGCAACCTTCGCCGCTGATTGCAGCCGTGTCAACGGGGGCGTCACCACCCGTTAAGCGCCCCGTCGTGCTCATTGCGGCCCCGTTGACTGTCGGGCAAAAGCGAGGCGCTGAAGAGGCCTCCTTGGAGCCCGTCGAGACGGCTGAGCGGCCCCCTCTCCTGTCGCGGAGCAGTTCTATGGAGCGTGAATGCGAATCGTCGGCGTCGACGCGCGCCACAATGGTGAGTCTGAGGCATCTGAAGGGTGCTGTCAACGGTGTGTATAAACTTCTGTCGCCCGTTATGATCGACGCCGTGTCGTACAAAGAGGTCGGCACCTATTTGGGATGTTCCCGTTGTCGCCGGAAATTGCAGACAAGCAAAGGCGGGGAACTGATATGCCGAACGCACGGTGAAGTGTCGGTACCGAAATATTTCTTCGCGTTGCGTGTGATGGTGAAGGACGGCGAGGGGGAGGAAGACGAGCTTTGGCTTACGTTGTTTGACAGCCAAATGTCTAATCTCGTCGAGTACACGGCCGAGTACTTGACGGAATAGAACGAGGAGGATCTCCGCGATACCGTGCTCGAGTTAGCCGGCACTAAAGTGGAGATTAATGTGCGGAAGACGAGTTGGAACGGGGAGCCCTCGTATACAGTCCGCACACTAAAGAGATACGTCGTCGTCATCGTCGACGACAACGATGACTAATGTGTTGTGTTGTGTTGTTTGTAGGAGGAAGAATGGCCGATACTGGTAGATTTATTGACACACGCGACCGAGCGACAACGAATGAGAGAGCGTCGTGGTCGTGAAATAAGCGAGGAGGCCTTTCAACTATTAGCCGAGACGGCCGAACAATACATAAGAGCGTTTTGGCTAGCTTACGAAGCAAGCTTATTTTGTAGTAGTATTCTGACGTAACTAACAGTTGTGCTTATATGCTTTAGGAAGTGCGCCGCGTACTGGAAAACATGCTTGCAAACAACGAAAGGATCCGCGCTCAGTACGACGAGGTTGCCACGTTCGTAAGAACGTTGTTGGAACGCGGAGTGAAGGGGTCGATAAAGAGTGAGGAAGAGATCAAGAAGGAGGAGGCGGACTAATCATAATAATAATAATGTGTTTGTAGGGGGCGCTGATGCAACACACCAGGCGTGAGTGTATGAGCGACTTCCTACACGCGTTCCTGACGGTGATTCGTAAAGAGTAGAACTGCTTTGTGCTGTAGGGTGGAGTGCGTGACGCCCATGTATTGGACGCGATCATCGAGGAGGCGCTGGCGGATCGAGCCGAACGCGTCCCGCTCCACCGACGTATAACGAAAGCCTGCTGGGGACGATGGGACCGACGTGCGCACCGTGCTGGAGCGTATCGGAGGAGCTGGGCACGTGCCAGCGTCAAATCGTCGTGCCGAGCAGGAGCCAGTTGGTCGGCCGTTATGAACGGCTGGCGATGGACCTCCTCGCCGAGAGCCTCGGCGAAATGATTCTGGAGAAGGCGCGGGATCATTGCGGGGTATGTGAGCCGAATGAAGGCTGTCCATATGTACACATGCCCGGCTATCGTGCGGGACGGCCAAACCGTGTATACATGCAACGTTTCGACAATCCGGGCTGTATTGTGACGCGCTATTTCAACGGCGTCATCGAAACGTTCCTGCGTCGATCGCTCATCCCCTGTTTCACGCGACTCGTGCATATTCTACACGAAACTACGGTGTCAACTTCTTCCGGTGGTCAGCAGCCGCAAACGGGCCGTGCGGGAGAGTTGTATTTGGTGCAGTTTGTGTCGAACTGGTTGCTGGGAACAAATTGGCGCGATTATATGAATCGCGTGCAACTCGAGTCGGCCGTGCACACGTACGTGCAACGCCGGAGCGGACTGGAATGAAGAAGAACGAACAATAGAATAGAGAACATTTTGCTAATATTTGCTTGCTATTGAAACAAAGGCTTCAACGACGCTGTGTTTGAATGTTGTAAGAGTACCGAATAAAACGTTGAAAATGTACTTTCTGTTTCCGAGTTACCCACAACAACATTAGTTAGAAAAATTACCGCTAGTCACACGTTACCACCACCGCAAAACACATTCCTTCCATCCCCACCGTACCTTAGTTATAAAAATGACCGCTAGTTTGCGCAACCACCATTCCGAGTTAGCTAAAACCACATTCCTCCCGCTAGGGTGTACTTACCACCACCACCACCACCACCGCCACCGTCGCCATCACTGTTATAAATAGCGGTGCTCGAAAAAATATCATTACAGAGAATGCCACCATCTCCACCTACTAGATGGCAATGGCCGAAATGCGGGCGATATTTCGCGAAACAGTCGACGTTAGAACGACACGTAAAGAGTTCGAAAAGTTGCGGCGACGAAGCGCTATGCCTAAAACGTCGAGAGTGTCCAAAATGTGGCGCGATGTTCATCGCGCGTCACGCTATGCAACAACATCTGAAGCTGCGGTGTGGCCGTCAGACGTCGCCACCTCCAGATAGTAGTAATGAATCAGCGGTGGTGGAGGCGACAGACGCTAGTGCGCCGTCACCCGACGATCTACAGCGTGTCGTGGACGAACACAGGCGTAGCATAGAGACGTCGGTAGCGCGCGGTGCCGTACAGTCGCGTTACAACTATCGTATGACCGCCTGTACGAGTACGCGTGTGCTCGAACCGCGTCTGAGAGAAATGTTTCGCGAACAAAAGAATGCTTTAAAATAAACGAAAGCTATGGTTTTGTATTACGCCACAAGGTGTCGGGTCGGTACCGATATTTTCATTCTTCGTGTAACTGTTGCGGTCGCCTCCACGAAACACCCGCCCTAGTTACCGATAGCCGTTCGTTCGAACGATTCCTCGACGCCGTGCGCACGACCGACGTACTGCAGTGCGCCATCGCGCAGCGTCCCGACTCGGGGTGGATCGTCGAGCTCGTAACGAACGCCACCTACTTCGGGAACGCCATCATCAATCATCCTATCGGCTGCGTTGGCGTGGTGACGCTTCCCGCCTACGTGCGCCTCAACAGGGCCATCGTGTCGTTGACGAAAGGTCATCGAGGCACGCCCTACGACGACCATCTGTGTCTCTTCCGTTGCATCGGACTCCACCTGCAAGGTCACCGACGAGGCGAAAGTATCCGCCACATCGATACGAACCGTTTAACGAAAGTCGCTAAACGTCTGCACGCGCAGTATTGTCACGCCGCGCGCACGTCGGCCTCGAACGGTGTGCGCCTGAACGAACTGGATCGCGTGGAGACGGTTTTCGGCATCAACGTCGTCGTCTATCGTCGACTGACGAATGACGTCGCCGAACTAGTCCGTCGATCGCGCGAAGCGCACCCCACGACGCTGAACGTCAACTTGTACGAGTCGCACTTCTCGTGCATAAGCGATCCGCGCGCGTACACGAAAACGTACAAGTGCGGGAAATGTGGCAGCTCCCTCTGGCAGTGCGCGCGCGATTTACGACGTCACGAAGCGACGTGCGAAGGTGGCGTTCGTCACGTGTTCCCCGGCGGCGTCTACCGACCGTCGTCGTCCGTATTCGAGCGGCTCGACGACGAAGGCATCGACGTCGGCGACGACGACCTGCGCTACTACCCGTACCGCGCGACGTTCGATTTCGAGTGCTATTTCGCCGATAACGATCTGCCGACGGATAGCGACAAATGCCGCTGGATCGCGCGAAACGAACTGCTCAGCGTGAGCGTCGCGTCGAACGTGCCCGGTCACGAAGCGGCGCGGTGTTACGTCACGACCGGCGATTCGACGGAACTCGCGCGTCGCCTCATCGACGAACTGGAAGCGGTGAGCGCGGCGGCGTGCGCGAATCTACGTCCACGCTACGACGCGACCTTCGAGGCGCTCGACGCCGACTGGCGGCGACGATGCAACGACGACGACGACGACGCCTCCGCGTCACCGTACGCCACTCTCGCCGACCGGCTCTGGACGCACCTTCGTCAAATGCCCGTATTGGGATTCAGTTCGGGTAAGTACGATCTCAATGTCGTCAAAAAGTACTTGACCCCCCTGCTCATAACCGGCGACGCGCAGCACACGTCGTCGGCGTTTACCATTAAACGTCAGAACAATTACATGTGCCTGTCGACGACGACGTTGAAGTTCCTGGACATAACGAATTACCTCGCGCCCGGCGTTAGCTACGATCGCTTTCTGGAAGCGTACGGTTGCTCGGCAACGAAGGGCTACTTTCCGTACGAACATATCGACGCGTTCACGCGTCTGGACGAAACCGCCCTGCCGTCGCGCAAAGCTTTCTACAGCCATCTGAAACGCGAGGGAATCTCCGCGGAGGCGTACGAGATTTGCGCGACGGCGTGGCGTGACGAGGGCATGACGTCGATGCGCGATTTTGTTGTGTGGTATAACAATCGTGACGTGGCGCCGTTTCTCGAGGCCCTCGTTCGCCAGTTCGCCTTCTATCGGCGCCGACGTATCGACATGTTCAAGGACGCCATCAGCGTACCGGGGTTGACGTTGTTGTATCTGTTCAACGACCTGCCGACGTCGATCCATTTCTCGCTTTTCAACGAGCCGAACAAAGATCTGCACCGTCTGCTGCAGGCGCAGATCGTCGGCGGCCCGTCGATCATCTTCGCGCGCCACCACGAGGCCGACGTGACGTCGATTCGAGGCGGCGACGCGCCGTGCCGATCGATAGTGGGCTTCGACGCAAACGGCCTCTATCTATGGGCGATAATGCAGGAGATGCCGACGGGCTGGTACACGCCCCGACGCGTGGAGAACGCCTTTCGAGCGGAACGCGTGCACCGCTACGGTCGTATGGCCGTGGAGTGGTTGACGTGGGTGGAGGCGCAAACCGGCGCGCGTATACGTCACCAGTTGAACGGACGCGAGAAGCGCATCGGTAAGCACCGAGTCGACGGCTGGTGCGCCGCCACGCGAACGGCGTATCAATTTCACGGCTGCTATTTTCACGGCTGCCCGACGTGTCAGGCGCACGTGACGACGAACGCCGTCAACGGTCAACCGATGACGACGCTGTACGCCGCGACGATCGCCGTGACCGCCTACCTGCGCCGTTTCGTCGACGACGTCGTCGAAATGTGGGATTGCCGACGCCGCCAGACGCGTCACGATGGCAACCACCACCGACCGCCATTACGCTCTCGACGATACTGGAGGCGGTGCGCGACGGCTCACTGTTCGGCCTCGTGCAGTGCGATATCGCCGTGCCGGAAGCGCTGCGCGACAAGTTCGCCGAGATGCAGCCCGTATTCAAGAACGTCGATATCGTGCGCGACGATCTCAGCCCGTTCATGCGCGACTACGCCGAGTCGCACGATTTCCTCACCCGACCTCAACGGACGCTCGTCGGTAGCTACTTCGGCGCCGCGATCGTGCTCGCGACGCCGCTCCTACGCTGGTATCTGGCGCACGGTCTCGTCGTCGAGCGCGTCTACCAGATCGTCGAGTACGAGCCGATCGCGTGCTTTCGCCGCTTCGGCGACGCGGTCTCGACGGCGCGACGCGAGGGCGATATCGATCCCGACAAATCGATCATCGCCGATACCTTTAAACTTCTCGGCAACAGTTCCTACGGGAAAACGATTACGAGCGTCGATCGGCACCGGAAAATCAAGTACGCCACGCCGGTCGGCGCGTCGATGCTCGTCAACAATCGGCGCTTCCGGCAACTCGACGTCGTCGTCGACGACGCGCTGTACGAGGTGGCGCTGAATGAGCCCAAAATCGTCTACGGCCTGCCGATACATATCGGCTATTTCGTATTGCAGTACGCAAAATTGAGAATGCTGGAATTTTATTTCGATTTCGTCGACGCCTACGTCCCCTCTCCGCTCTTCCAGTACTGCGCTATGGACACGGACTCGGCATACATCGCCCTCGCCGGACGTGACATCGACGCGCTCGTACCGGAAGAACGTCGCGAACACTACTTCCGGAATCGTTCGCTCTGGTTTCCGGCCGAATGCTGCGACGCGCACGTGGACGCCTACGTACGACGGCGCGTCGCCGGACTAGCGTGGGAGGCGGAGGACGTGCCGGCCTGCTGCGCGCGCCGACGCCTGTTCGATGTTCGAACGCCGGGACTCTTCAAAGAAGAGTGGCGCGGCGACGGAATCGTGGCGCTGTGCAGCAAGACCTACTACTGCTTCGGCGGCGCCGACGGTCCGAAGTACAGCACGAAGGGACTGAGCAAGCGACAGAACGAAATCGACGAGCACACCTTCCTCGCCGTACTGCGCGACCGTCGCAACGGCGTCGGTTGGAATCGCGGTTTCCAAGTGAAAGACTCGTCTGTGTTGACGTACGTTCAAGAGCGCGCGGCGTTGAGCTACTTCTACGCTAAACGCCGCGTGCTCGAAGACGGCGTCACCACGGCGCCGATACTCGTCTAACTCGTATAACTCGTCTAACTCGTTGTCTAACTCGTCTAACTCATCATCTACTAACCTAACCCCCACCACCCCCCTAGGGGTAGTTTCTGTATGTATGTATGTATGTATGTAGGTAGGGTAATAATAAACACCAACAACAATTGTGTACATTTGTTTGTTTTTTTATTTCTACTACTACACACGTAAAAGCGAAATTAATGAGGTTTTAATAAATCGTATACGAGACAGTCATTGGTCAAGCGATTGGTGCCGAATAGGCTCTGGAACGTCGTCAACGGCATACCGCGACATCGGAGGAGAAGGTAGGCGACGCAATATTGTCCGCACACGTTAGAGATGACGCTCTGCAGCCGCTTGTCGTTGTACGTCCACGCGTCGCCGCAGTGACGCTGCAGGAACGCGCGGAAGTCGGCGTGCAGCGGCGGCAGACCGTACGAATCGAAGTACTCGCCTCGTCGGTCGGCGTCCACGTAGACGGCCACCCAGTGCTGTCCCGGTTCGCCGCCGTCGTCGGTGTTGCACACGAAGGCCGTCGGGTAAACGGCGGTGGTGGCGGCGGCGGTAAGTAGCGCGTCTTTAGGCACGACGCCGACGACGATACGTTTAGCGTACGTATCGTGTTCCAGACGACGCATCAGTTGAAACGTATCCATTACCAGTCCTACACGACGTTCCGGTTCCGGTCGATTTCCATCACCGTCTAGAATTCCGCGTACACGACGACGTTCACCGGAAGCGGCGTTCCGAAATGCATTTCGACGCGCACGTTCCCCTGACGCACGACGTTGAAATGGTCCCCGTCGCAACAGTCGGTGGTCAGGTCGAAACTGAAGATGGTGTAGCCGGCGCAGAAGTCCGCGCGCGATACGTCGTTCCCCTCGTCCTCGTACGCCTTTCCGCTCGCCTCGAAGAGATTCATGTAGCTCCGCACGTACCGGTTGTGCGGGAAGTCCGGCTGCAGCGGCTTGCTCGGCAACTGACGTCCGTCGACGACGAGCGTGAGGAAGTTTATGTCGTTGTGACGCGCGTCGAACGGATTTCTAGTGTAGTCTCCGTTGTAGGCGACGTTATCGATCATCATCAGGAAGAGGCGTTTCGGAATCGCACCCATGTACAGGTTCTCGTGCGTGTGCGATAGCGTACCCGCCGTTATCGAGAACGATTTGCAGTCGACGCGGCGCATCGGAAACTTAGCCGTTCCCATCGACCACGCTTTGATATGTCCCATCTGGACGGCCGGGTTCAACTTCACTTTTCGCACATGCAGTCGAATCGCCTGCAGCACGACGCGCCACCCCGGTACGGCTTCCGCGCCCATGAGCGCGAAGGCGTCCTTCGAGCGTACCATGCGTACTTTCGTGTCGACGCCGTTCGGTATGTGTCTGTTTAGCATAAACGCGTCGACGTGCACGCGTCCCATCATCTCCACCTCGCCGCTATCGGCCGTCATGGCGCGCCGTGCCTCGAACCCGACGTTGGCGTTGCCGGCGGTGTCTTTGTACCACCACGAAGCCGTGAGATGCGAACGATTCGCGTCGCTACCGTAACTCAGCAGCGTCTCGAGGTAGGCGCGGTACGCGTACGTATTGGTCGACGGCGTCACGAGGGTGTTGTTCAGCGACACGTCGAGTTGACTGAACATCGAATGCAGGAAATTGTTGACCGGCGCCACGTTGGCGCCGGGCGCCAGATCGGTACCGTCCCCCTGCGTCATTTTGAAGCGCACGTACACTTGAAGGCTCGCCAGGTCCGTATAGTCTTCGCCCGAACCCGGGATGAGGAACTCGACAGGGCCGCCGGCGTCGAGAGTCGTCAGCGGCTGGTAGACGGTCCACTGACTGCTCTCGATGCTCGTCTGCGTCACCGGCCCGCTGAACAGGTCCAGTTCGGCCTTCACGCCCTCGCACGTTGCGCCGTTCACGAACGCCATCGTCGTCGTTACTCGTCGAATATGTCGTCATCCGTTCGACGCGGTCTCTTCCGCCTACTGACGGCCGTCGCCGCTAGGCGCGCTCTCTTTATGCCGACGCCGCGGGGGCGGCGCTGCTGCTGCTGCGTTTGTTTCTTCCTCTTCTTCGTCTTCTTCGGTGACGGTGCCTGCTGCTGCGAATTCAATAGGCCGTCGAGAAGATCGGCGCCGGCCTCCTTCGCGCGCCTTTTTATCGACTGTTTCAGATTGCCGCCGGCGACGACGTCGCGCGCCACGTGCATGCCGGTGTTGAGCGCGCGTTTTCCCAACGCCAACGCGCCACTCTTGATAAGCGGCATGGCGCTTCGAAACAGACTCCCGAAGAGATTACCCAGACCGTGACCTCGTTGACCCCGAGCACCGGCGAAGACCGGCAGCTGTCCGCCGACCTGACGAACGTAGTAGTCCACGTACGGGTTCTTCGACGGCGGCATGTTAAAACAATTTCGATTTACAGCGTCTGAAGTGAAGCGTCGTCACCACCTTCCTCTGCTCGAATGGTATCGGTTGGCCGTGATCGTCTCTTATATCGACATCGATCTCGTCGAATTGATTCCGCAGCAGCTTCACGTATTGCACGCGGTCGAACGTTTCCGAAATAACGTCACCGTTCTCAACGCGGACGGCGATGTTTCGAAGGAGCGGCGCGTACACGTCACCGACGACGCGCGGTTCCACGAGATCCGTGTACACGTACAGGCTCTCGACGCCCGCCGACATATTCACCGTTTCGCGACCTTCTTACTCGAACGTGTACGGGGCGGGCGCGGTGCTGATGACGGGCCTCACCGCCGTCGCGGAAGTATACGAGGGCGTACTCAGGATCGTGTTGCTATGGAAACCTAGCACGTACTTCAGACGACTCGTATGAGGTATGATAAATTCGACACCCGGCGACATACGTAGCATAAATCGGTTAGAGACGCCGCAGTATTCTAGCACGGCCTTGACCTTCCTGATGCATAATTTATCTAGCGCCTCGTTGATCCTGTTCAACAACGTATAAACGTTGTTGTAGAAACCGTGAGGAATCGTCGTCTGACGATATATCAGCACGGTCGAGCCGTCTTTGTCTACCTGCGTGTAAACACCCGGTTCGCCCGCCGCGCAAGTCAGATTGAAGTAGGCGTCCTTCTCTCTCACGTTGTACCACGTGTGCGGATACTGTACCGACACCGCGCCGCATTCCCACTCCCCCGTCAGGTCGAAACGTCGCGGCAACGCCGTGACGTAGTGCGTCAACGTTTTTTCGGGGTGACGTTTCATAGACGCTTTGCTCGGCAGCGTCAGGTAAAAGTCATACGAGACTGCCATCGTGTTGACGTCGACCGCCACCGACACTCATAGACGGACTCGGGAGCAGGTAACCGAGACAGCTGCTCAACAGCGCCGTCCACAGGTTGGAGTCACCTTGACCTTTCGTCAGATTGTATATACTAACGGCGATGACGAAGAACAGGACGACGACCTGACAGAGGAATACGACTTCGGCCTTAGGGCATTCGTTGCCGCAGATTCGCCATGGAACGGGTTCGGCGGTGGTTGTAGCGTCGATGGAGTCCGCGCGCTGTCGATACAGCAGGGACCTTTATACGGTAAGAACGAAGATCCGTTGCATATTCCCGCCTCGTGCAGTCGCCAACAGCCCGTGTGACGCATCCAACGATTCATCGCCGCCGCTACTATAGGTCCACGAGCGACTCGGCGTCGATCCAGCTGTTGAATGAGGCCGGATATCCGCTCCATTTTACGAGCGCCTCCGAACCACCGCCGCGACGCCGACGACGCTGTAGAACCGCCTCCACGCGATATAGTTTGTCTTTCGGAACGAATACGCGTTGTAGTTCCGGTTCGTAGGAGGCGCCCTCTATCGGCGTCTCGGCGTCGTCCTTCAGGCGATAAACGGGCGGTTCGGACGGATGCACCTCTACGACGGTGAACAGCTCCTCGCTCCAGTTAGCTATGTATCCTTTTTTGAATTGACCCCTCGTCTTGCTGATACGTACGCGATCTCCCACGCGTAGTTTCGGTTTTCGTCGTCGTCGTCGTTGATCGTCGCCACCGTACAGTCGTTGCCATACGGCCTCCTGATTCGTCGCGTCGACACTCGCCGGCGTCCTACCGATGCTTCGGCGGTAGGCGTTGTTGTACGATCGCACGAAATCCGGTAACGCCTCTACGTAGCGCAGCATTTCGTGTTTCGTAAAATAGCGCCACATACGCGTCTTCAAAGTTCGATTAAATCGTTCCACGACGCTCGCTTTAATCTCCTCGTTATGCGTCACGAAATGATGAACGCCGCGACTCTTTAGCAACGTTTGCAGGGGTCGGTTCAAAAACTCGCTCCCCTTATCGGTCTGCAGCGAGTTCGGCGTCTCGCCGTCGTCGCCGCTCAGCAGGCGCTCGAAGGCTACGACGAGCGACGGGCCGGATTTACTCTTCAACGGAACGCACCACGCCCACTTCGAAAACACATCGATCACCGTCAATAGGTATGTTATACCGTCGTTGTGCGTTTTCAGTCTAGTCAAGTCGACCAGATCGGCTTGCCACTGCTGGTTTCGGCCGCCCACGATGACGCGACGTCGTTTGAAATGTCGTCTAACCGGTTTGTGTAGGGTATAGGCGTCCTGCGACGCTAGCCACCTCTCGACGGCCGGACGTCGGAGCTTCGACGCCCGGTGCAACGCGTCGACGCCTCCGTAACTCCCCACCCGTTTCGGATCGAAGTACACGTTATTCAGCTCGTCGTCGTCGTCGTCGTCGACGTCGACGTCGTTTCGTTGCTGTCGAGGCTTTCGTTTTGGACGACGACGACGACTCCACCCGGACACCATGACGACGACGACGATGATGATGATCAATGTACAATGATTATTATACATGTATCGAGTGCGATAAGCGCGATGATGAAGCTAATGACCGTTATCGCGCGTCGTGACGGCATCACAACGTATCCCACGCCGTGACGCCCAACGAAGAGGATCGTTGTCTGCGTTTAGGCTCGCCTCGCATCCGACGACGGCTCCACTCCGACGTCGCTGATGAATAGACGTCGTCGGCATCATCATGGCCTCTTCTAGTAGGTGCTTCTGTCGTCGCTCCATGTACGATCGATAGCGCGGGTTGCCCACGAATTCCATAGGGATATTCATATCCTTCATGTGCAATCCGAACTCTCGCCATCCTACGGGCGGCGTCGTCTTCGATCTCGTTCGCATGAGATCGTTCACTAGATCGACCATATTACTCCCCGCGATCGTTTTACCGTCGTCCACGAATTCACCGCGATCGTTCCATCGACACAACGGATCGGCTTTCATTTTTTTGATAAGCAGTCCCGTCTTCCCTTTCAACGTTTTCGGCATACTGGCTATGATTTCGCGCTCTACCACCTCCGACGATGGTGGCGCCACCGCCGCCGCCGCCGCCCCCACCGCAGGTTTCTCGCCGCCGCCGCCGCTGTTGACCACCGACACGTGTACCGGTTGCGCCGCTCGAGCCGCCTCTGTCGTATTGTACCGACTCAGCAGTTGATTGTACGACGCTACCTTTTCGCGTTCCGATAAATCCGAACGTTCTAGAATGTCCTTCATGTCGCTGTCAAGGCTACTCAGCACACGTGATCGGGGCGTGCTCGACGACTGATCGACACGTGGCAGGAGGCTTTCCACCAATCGTGGATCGACCAACGCCATCTTCTTCGCGTACTGCATCAATCACCCGCTGCAGGAGAACGGTGCTCGCTAACGGCGCTAGCAAGGCCGTCAGAAAACCACCCGCACCCTTTTGCAAGACGACACGCTTCTTTTTAGGCGCAACGTCTTTGTCGGCGAGTTTACGCAGGTGATTCCGATATTTCGAGAACACGCGTTTCTGTTTCGGCGACAACTTCACGTTCCCTTTCAGAATGTTGTACGCGCAATCGCACAGACTACAAATGAGACCGGCGTCCGCGTGGCCGATCACGGCTTTTCGCAGATCGATGTTCCGCCTATGCCTCTCCAACAGCTGCAGGGCGAAAATGTGTCTCTTCACTCGATTCGTGGGTGCCGCCACCTTCGGTCGTCTCTTCGCTGCCACCGCGCGCCCCGTCATAGCGACTAATAAACGTACGCCCCGTCGTCCCTCTTCTTATAGTCCGCCGACGCCACCACCACCGCCACCACCCTTCTGTACGTACACGTACTGAAGGCGATCGTCCGGAAATATGCACGTACGCAGGCGCATGTCCTCTTCCGTTTCCTGTTTCAGATCCACGAATAGATAACCGTACGCCGACGACGTCGCGTCTTTGATAGCCTCTATCATGTAGTTGACCTTTCCCGGGTACATCTGTTTCGCTAGGTGACCTACTTGGCTGGCATATCGAGGGCTCTTGAATAGCACTACGTATTGAGCGTTCAGGCTGATTGTACGGTTTTCTTTCCCTTTCGGAAACATGTTCTTTCGCAGTTGTACGACCGACGTATTAGAATGATGACTTTTTTAGTAAATAGTACCGTCACCCGACTATCGGTCTCCTCCATGAGGTCGTCGAGTACTAGAAGCGTTGTCGCTTTACCGTCTAAACGTTTCGGATCCGGCAGGCCGTCTACGAACTCTATTTTCGAAGACATAGACGCGTAGCCGCTCTGCCACTGTCCGTAACACCACAGGATTTTCTCCGGCGGCGGATCGATCATAGTGTCGTGACGTATCAAACGCTCGACGAACGTCGTCTTACCGCATCCCGTAGGACCGGCTACTATACACGTAAACGGATGCTTCAACGACGGTACGTTCATTTTTCACGACTGAACGACGAACACTTTTTTACGCGTCTTTATAACCATCGCGCAACTTCATCAACAGTTTACCGAGCATGTTCTTCCCCACATCGCCCGCGATTCCGCTACCCCAGAAACCCTCCCTACTCGCTACCCATTCCACCAATTCGGCGTCCCCGGTCGCCAACAGTGCAGCCTTCAAATCGATCGATCCGTCAAACTTCCTCCTCAACAACATCTTCATACATCTCACCCTAACGTCGGTCCATTTGGTTTCCATTCTCTTTTTTCGAATGTCGTAACCGCGTCGTTTCGCTGCATAAGAGCTTCGCGAACTTTTGATTTCTTCGGCACATTCCACGTCGTCGTAGAATATCGCTTTCCTATACTGATAGGCGTGCTCGACGGATCGAAAGCCTCGACCGAACGCCGACACTCGACACATATACATATTCGACAAGAACGACCGCGATCCACCAAACCTTATAGGTGACGACATCATACCGACTACCGATCAGCCGCTACCGCCACCGCTTATATACGCTCACCACCGCTAGACTAAAAAGTTGCGACTAGGGTCTCGACCCCTAGGCGAACGCTCTCCTAAGACCGTCGCCAATGCAGTGGTTTTACCCCGGTTATACCGCTGCTAGGTGGCAAACTAAAAAGTTGCGACTAGGGTTCAAACCCGGAATCTTTCGATCCCTAGGCGAACGCTCTCCTAAGAGAGCTATACCGTCGCCAACGATTATGTAGTGGTTTTACCCCGGTTATAGTATACCATCTCTGTACACTCACCGCTAGGGGACATCTAAAAAGGGTCGACGAACGGATTCGGACCGGGAATCTTTCGATCCCTAGTCGAATACTCTCCCAGGAGAGCTAATCCGTCGTCGACGTTTATACAATGGTTTTATCGTGGTTATATATTAGCGCGATAAACGCATTATTGCTTACGTCAGCACGCTCTAGGTACGACGTTGATCGCTAGGAGGCGAACTAAAATACTCTCTGCACTCACCGCTAGGTGGCATCTCTAGTGTAGGGGTAATCAATCATCCAATTAGTATCAAATTAAAACGGTCATCAATCACGTTTTTTATAAGTAGGTTTCCGAAACTAATTAGTGTCAAAAAAAAGCCTTTGATCTTTTTTTTATAAGTAGATTGTCGAAAACGTTTAGTGGTCATTACATTTTTTTTTATAAGTAGGCCTTTGAGGTCGTACATGTCCTCTATACTACTAACCACTCCCTCTTCTAATGACAAATTGAAAACTGTTGCAAGCGGTACGATAGTTTGTTCTACAATTTCCAATAGTAGTTTCGGCGGAATCTCATCCACTCCAGGTGATTTATTATTCCTCATAGCCCTTGTTTTCTTAGGTACCATTTCCTGGGTTACAATTAACTGTCCTAAATAGTCTGAATCTGACCCTTGAACTTAGCCTCTAGTACTGGCAGTTAACTAATATCTTCCCTGGTAAACACTAAACTAAAATACTCATGCAGGTCTTCTGCCATTAAGAATCCAACTGTTATTATAGTTCCAGCACAGTCTTCTAGAAGACCGACCTTATCTTGAACTTTCTGTTTGCTTCGAACATACTCATACAAACTTTTGCTGTCATGTTTTGTATTACTTGCTAATGTTTGTTCATAGCTTCTCTTTGAATTTATAATTTCAGCTGTAGCTTGGTTAAGTGTGTCTTTATAAATGTTGTAGTCTTCAATACTTCCAGTACATCTATATGACTTCCACATATTTTTTTTGCACTGAATTTTTCTAATGGCTTCTTTCGATAAGTGTTTCTTTTTGGATCGTTTCCCTTGTTTTTAAGGGAACAAATTTATCGACGATGAAATAAATTTCACTCTTTAAGATTTTCCAGCATTCTGTTGCTGTCTTATTCTTCAGTGTGTTATTCCAGTCCATCTTTGCTAAATATTTCCTCTTGTCCTTATATATTCCTTTGTGGAAATTTCTCATGTACTGCTTTTTATTATTCCTTTCTGGTTTTACTTTGATGGTCAAATGTATCTGATTATGATCACTACTCCCCAGTGGCTCACATATCTTGACATTGTCAACTAATTCATTCTGTGAAGACAACACTATGTCTAACATATTCTCACCCCTTGTTGGTTCTGGCACATGTTGAGAAAGGAAACTGTCTTGTACTAGAACTAAAAACTTGTGGTCCTCACTCCCCGTACTCTGTAGAGATTTCCATCGTATATGACCATGGTTAAAATCCCTCATAATAACACAGTCCTGTTTGCTCACTTCCCTTATAGCGTTTTGTATTTTTTCATTCTCTTCTGTGCTTATGTTTAGACTTCGATAAACTAACCCAACCGTTAATGTTGAGTTTCCTATAACTATGTTACACCAAACAGCTTCTTCGCAATCTGCTTCTCTTTCTAATTTTATTTCATAAGCCTGGATAGATTCTTTAATATATAAAATAACTCCACCTTCCCTTCTTCCTATTCTATCTTTCCTAAACAGTACACATCATGTCAGTCCCAATTCGGCATCTGATATATCGGTGGTGGCCCATGATTCGGTTATACATATTATGTGAGGGTCATTATTTTCTACCATAATGTTTAGTTCATTTATTTTGTTTACTGTACACCTTGCATTTAAACAAACACATTTATATCGAGCTTCAGAATAGTTTTCCAGACTGTTCTTTGCTGATTATTGTCATCTATTGCGTAATAGCTGGTCTAGCCACAGGCTTCACGCATCGTTGACGTTACTTGGTCACGCAACGTTGCCTTCTTTTGGGCGACAATGTGGTCGTTTCACAATTTGACGCTTTATGTACTTTATTGGCGCATAAATTCAGGATTCAGTCAGAACCTACCATTTGCCAAGATCTCAACAGTCCATAAATTTCTTAACTCCGTAGTTGAGACATTAAAGCATTATATTATCTTATCTTACATGTTTAACAGAAACCGCGTAGCCAAGAAAATCTGACCACGTACTCCAGCCACCATTACATCCTCATCGTTATTACTCATATCAGTGTTTTGTCATAACCATTTTCTCAAAACATAGTTGCATTTTCCCAGTGATGCTAAATTCAATTTAGTTCCTGGATGTCATTTATGACTGCAACAAATGTTACGATTGGGCACACATTGTTTGTTTGCATAAATCCAATGTGTACGTCTTTTCAGTAGTATGATCATGATTCACATCATGTGTGTGTGCTGTGTACCGCATAAAAAGGCGCATATCAACAATATCGACGTCCATGCACGTTGAATTAAGCAACAGTCAATATCTTATTTGCATGAGATCGTGAAACATGTATCACAACGGTTGTTAATTACGGCAGAACGAAAGAAATATAGATGTTGAACACAATTAAACATTGTCGATGATTATTAACGTTACAAGCGATGTAAGGCCTGCTGAACATTATTCCGACATCAAAGTCATTCTTCTCGAGATAATCACCGGCCGATTCGTTATTTGTATATGGTAATGAAAAGTTAATAGTAGCTTGATTCAATGTTTAGCCGGAAGCCATTACAATCGTCTAGTTAGGGGTAGGGATGGTGAGAAACGTGCTAAACAGTTTTGTACACGTTGGCGTTTAGCTAAGTCCCGTTTAGCAATATTGTTGCAATATTCAAAGCGACTCGTGTGTATCGTCCTTTACTACACAACAACCAACTTATTTGGCTATTCTCCCGAGTCTTACACTTTCAAATATGCCCAGACAGCTTAGATAATCTATCTCACAACAACGTTCATCCATCAGCGTATCTTTAGTAGTCTCTTGACTCATAACTGCGGACAACTGTTTTTTTCTGAGTTGTCAGTTGTGTTTTGAACACAACTGGCTTGCTTCTTATCTCAGCAAGAGTTAATATACTCCTACAGTACCTTGCTTTTTGTGTCCAACCTGTCTTAACATTAGCAATGTAAGCCAACTTGATCTGGATAACACTCGGTAATAATAAATTCATCTGCAAATCCATCCACAGTTTGGGCCTGCTGACATCTACGACACCCGGATGGATTCGTGGAACTATAGTTTTGTTTAAGTCATCCTCATATTACTGTCTCTACGAATAATCAAATTACGATTTGTGTATGTTACGTAATCCGTCTCCAGCTAAGCATGGGCTAGTAGCAGGGCTTAACGTGCGCTGTAGCCAATGTATCAATTAATGACTGGCTTCTTGTGCGGTCAGACTCATGCAGTTGAAAGAATTTAGCTTTACCCGTACTCCAATTTTGGAAGTCCTTTTAGTTGAACGTTTCAATGAGGCCTCCCTTCCATCTACGAGAGTGTATAGATTAAATTCCCATAGCTAACAACGTGTCTTCATTAAACAGTGGAGCGGCTTATTTAGAGTGCGGCGCTTACCTCAACTATTTTTTGAATATTGTAGATGTTTTGGTATGTGTTATCTGAGTTGCAACCTTCTAGCTAAAACGGCATCATGTTATGGTGTAGATATCCTATCAAATCGTCAACAGCACGCACCCCCCCCCACACACACACTACATCTCCCGGTGTCACGTCAGACTGCATCGAAATGGTGAGTGAGACTTCGGCAAAATTTTGCAATGTCACCACAAAAAACTTCCAGCAGCCCCTCCCCATCCGTCTTCCAAAGTCACGTCCGACAGCAGCGGAGTGGTAGGTGGTGATGTTTCGTCTCACCCCCCCCCCGCCCCCCGCCCCCCATATTCAACTCGTTCCGACGCCTGTACTGCTACGGTTTGTGTTTCAGGGCTGGCACAAAAAGAGTCGTTCTCCGCTACTACGTAGTAAGGTCTACATCATTAACGTAGTAGGCGAGCTCATTGACCGTACACAATATTCGTGGCGACGGCGCACGTAGGTATTAGGCCTACATAGGCGCAGCGTCCGAAATTACTGAATTTCCAATTAATTATATGCTTCCTCGTGGCTCTTTAAACATTTGTTGCCTTGTCATACCCTTTGCTAAATAGGTGTGTACGCATGTCGCTCCTAGTCTACACACCTACACCCTTCTCAAGGTCACCAATGCCCAGCGTGTCTCCTATCATCACACTTCAGCATAATATAGGGTGTATGAGGTGTTCCCATTTGGTGCATCCAATGTGGATAGTCCAGCATTTGTTTGAGTTGAAACGTAACAAACAGTGTTCTGCTCCGCTCGCTCAAACCGTCCAAGTAGTCTTGTTGCAATGTCTTGTTGCAATGTCTTGCTTTGGCGCGCTTGTTTCTTGCAGCATTTGTTCACCTTATCACAGATCAATTCCACCTATAGTTTGTTCGCACCTACAAGAGAAACAAACTAGGCCAGAATACACCTGTGATAGCGTTCAATCAAAAGCAGCATTTTTAATGACATAGAGGGTTGTAGCATTTCTGCTATTTCTAGATATTAAAATCTACTTTCCTGAGGTTTAATTTGATAAATGAAGAAGGTCAAGCCAGTAGATAGACATATTGTTAACCAACCGCCTTAGTTACGTAATTACAGCAACTCGGTTGCAGATGCGCTCAGTGAAGCGTGGTATTCTGTTGCTAGAGTTTCCAGGCAATCAGGTGGTTTCACTGTAATCTTAGAGAGGGTGTTCCACAATGCCTTGTTTGAATTGTATATTGCATTAGCCAATAGAAATGATGGAAACCTGTCATATGATGTGTAATCAGGTCTGCTTATATAAACGTTTGGTGTACGCATTTCGCCATCTGGGCGCTGGCGAAGGGCTGGGACAGATCCAGGGTTGAACTAGGCAGGTTGCCCTGCTGCCAAGAGAATGGCAAGGAAAGTCGTAAAGCGTGGTGGGAATCGTTAACGTAGGTTACGTTCCCAAGCTTTTGTATGTGTGTAATATGCAGTGTCCAGAGTGACTATTCGATCGAACTTCGAAGAAACCATGCCGCCACGTCAGCAGTACTTTGAGACAACGTTCCGGTCGGCCCCAACGTATTTGCGTCGATGAGCGATAATCGCGACGCGCTCACCCAGCACGGGCCATCCTCGAACAGCGGTCTCACAGCGACAACGTCAGAAAGCTTGACCGAATGCGACTCGTATCGGCCGGCGGTAAACGTATACTGCCAGGCGTCGTCAATTGCGCGAACCCGTTCATCCGACTTCTCGATCGTTTGAAGCAGGACAAGACCTCTCGATCGAATTCGTAGCGGCCGGCGGTAAGCGTCTACTGTCCGGTTTCGTCTTTCAGTTGAACGTATTCAACTGACTTCGCAATCGTTGCGATCGTGCGATCATTGAACGGACGCGACTCGAGAATTCGCGGCGTACGTCGGCAATCGTAAATTGCCCGGCATCATCACTCGTGCGGCCGAGATACAGCGTTCTAATTGTGTTTTGAGCTCGGCGAGTTGACTTCAACAAACGTTCGTATATATTCGAGATGGGACTAGCCCAGTATAAATGTTTATTTTCTGATTGAATCTATATTATTGGCTGTATTATGATTGGTAGTTATCTGTGTTTTGAAGTGAGGTATTTTACCCTTGAAATATTCACATATATATGTAGATATGTGTGTGTGTGTTGTAACAGATTACTGTAATGAGAGTCCGCGATGACTAGATTATACTTTGTATGTATATTATGGAAGTTATTCTTAGATAACACTTGGCGCCTAGTGTATGGTCGTATAGCGGTATAATCCACTTTAGAAAGGAAGTGGAATTTGATAATCGAAAGATTCAGTGTTATTGTTTATTATGTTCTATTAAGATTTGGTTACGGGATTTCTTTATTTTGTTAATTGAGATATTTACCAAAAGGAAGATATCTTGTAATAAAGTATTACATTTTCCTCGTTCTTTGTTGCTTGTTAACGATCACCGTTCCTTCTCATATACGTTGACCTTGATATATAAAAACCCTACTAGACTGAGCCATCTAGTGTACGGAGACCTCGCTAATCCGTGACATAATTGGGGGCTCGTCCGGGATTCCGGCGAGGGGGAAATTAAAATAACACCTTCGGTCAACGCTATGAATTGCGGGTAACACGTGTCGGCAACATAGAACATGCCTGAGAACTTAGCTGCACTATGGTTCCGTGTAGTGTCAGCGTTGTTCCGTGGCTAGAGACGAAACCTACATCTATTCCAGTAGCTGTAGTGTACGGTAATTCACATGCCCCTTGTCGTTTCCGCCCGGACATAATTCTGAGTCCCATTTTTCTCGTTACATTTATAGTGTATCATTCACGTTTTGAGACATTAGACTTGTTTATTGCAGCAGTAAAGGACCATGAATTAATCGTATAATTATTGTAAGTAGGAGCTTTGTTATTTTTCAGCTGTACGAGGAAGTTGAATTACTTGTTGCAATTGCCGAGTTGGCATTGGGTAGATTAAAGTCCTACAGAATTTCCGTGTGTTGATAGTTGACACGGCGTGGATGAAATCGTACAGTGATTTCATTATTCCAATCTTATGAGAAGATTGTGTGGAGTGTTGTAGCGTAGCTAGCACTTTTGTGGTTTATAGGTGATTGACCTTGTGTATTACTTAAACGTGATATCCGTTTAGTGATTGTTTCGTGTGTTGCACTAGTTTGCAAACATGGATCTTGCTCAATTAATTGAGTTAGGCGAGAAGTTAGGGTTAACAGGTCCCGAACTTCAGGCATTTGTTCGTGATGAACAAGGAACCGCCCGGGCTGAGCGACAGGCCGCTCGCGAGGCGGAGAAAGAGAAGCTCCAGGCCGATATGGAGAAAGAGAGGCTCCAGGCTGATATGGAGAAAGAGAGGCTCCAGGCTGATATGGAGAAAGAGAGGCTCCAGGCTGATATGGAGAAAGAGAGGCTCCAGGCTGATATGGAGAAGGAGAGGCTCCAGGCCGGCCTCCAGATATGGAGATACGCGCGCGTGAAATGGAGCATGAAGAAAAGATGGCCAGGCTCCACAACGAGGCTACGACCGTAGAGAACCGAGATTCGGTGAGTAATGCTTCAGCCATTACTAAGGGAGTCCGTAGTCCTCCGTTACCCTGTTTTAACGAAGACAGGGATTCGATTGATGCATATCTCCAGCGATTTGAAAGATATGCTGAAAACCAGGGTTGGGAGCGTGAGAATTACGCTATATTTCTGAGCGCATTGTTAACCGGTCATGCACTGGAAGTTTATTCCCGTTCCCCGATTTCCGTGGCCAACGATTATGACCAATTAAAGCAAGCATTGCTAGGATGGTACCGACTGACTGTAGGCGATTTTCGTAAGAAGTTTTACACCTGTTCTCTAAATTCGACCGAAACAGTGTCGCAATATTTTGCTCGTATGGAGCATTATTTGACTCAGTGGATTTCTTTGTCAAACATTAATGAGTCTTTCGAGGGCCTTAAGGAACTCATTCTGAGAGAGCAATTCTTGTTTATGTGCCCTAGGGAACTGTCCGTGTTTCTGAGAGAACACAAACCGATGGGGAAAGATAATTTGTTAGAGTTGGTGAGAACATTTACAGATGCCCATTCATCATATGGCAAACGGGAAAATCGTAGAGACCGAGTCCGACCCACTCCCGTCCCTTCACCCGTCCCGAAAAGTAGATCAGGGGAGGGGAGATACCCTATTTTTAGCCCTACCCCGCGGCCCGTTCCTCCCCCGCGTACATGTTTCCTTTGTAATCGGCCAGGTCACATCGCGAGACAGTGTACAGTGGGAGTGCAGAATAGGAATCCTCCACCGCAAAGGATGAAACCAGTGGTTGGGAATTGTGCAGTTGTGCTAAACCAGAATTCCCCTAGTCACCAATGTCCTGTGGGTGGGACTGATGTCACGTTGCAATGTGGATGTAAGATCCCCGTAATTGCTAGTGCTTGTGTACAACATGAAAACAGTTGTAACTTACCGGTTGTAGAGGGGTATTTGGGGGGATCCCCAGTGAAAGTACTACGCGACAGCGGGTGTAACGGAGTCGTTGTACGACGTAGCCTAGTTCCGGAAGATAGTTAACTGGGAAAACCAAAGTCCTTATGTTGATGGACCGATCCGTCATTGAAGTCCCGACTGCCCGGTGCTATGTGAGAACTCCCTTTTTCACAGGAGAAATTGAAGCCCTATGTCTAAACAAACCCGTTTGTGACTTAGTCGTTGGCAACGTTGTTGAATTAAATTTGCCCTGTTCCGATAACAGTGCAGGTTCTCCTTTTCGAGGAACCAAGTCAGATGGTGTCCCCGTTACTGTTGAGACCCCTTTGAATGACACCCCAGTCACCGGTTGTTCTGTAGAAACCCGTGCTCAACGGGAGCGCCTTTCTAAACCCACAAAACCTTTGATAGTGCCTCAAGTTGTTGGTGCGAATATATCTGCCGATGATTTCTTGAGAGAGCAAAAAGGGGATGAGACCTTAAAGAAATGCTTTCATTCGGCTGAAGAGACTAAAGGGAAACCTAAGGGAGAACAATCAAGTCAATTCGTGATCGAAAGGGGGCTCCTTTATCGCTTGTATCAGAAAGAGGGTGAGACTGTGAAACAACTAGTAGTTCCCCGAGTGTTGCGCAATCGTGTCATGACGTTAGAACATGAAACCATCCTATCTGAACATCAGGGAATGAAGAAGTCGCTAGACAGAATCCTCCTTAACTTCTACTGGTCAGGGATAGTAGGTGATGTCCGTAGATTCTGCCAGTCATGTGACATCTGTCAGAAGACCGTTAGTCGAGACAATGTCCCTAAGGCTCCTGTACAATTGATTCCCATCGTAAACACGCCCGTTGAAAAGGTAGCGATAGATTTGTTAGGTCACTTAACCCCAGTGACAGAGAGAGGTAATGTGGAGACGCTAGGTTTAGCTGCTGTTGTCGAAGAACAACCTGATTGTGAGACTGATGAGGATTTTCCCATTTCTGAGAGAAAGGAAAACATTGGGGACGTCCATGTGAGTGATAGTTTATCACCTGATCAGACACGAGACTTGAAACAGCTAATGGAAGAATTTCCTTCCATCTTTTCGAGTACTCCGGGGCAAACTAGTCTCTTGTCCCATGCCATTGAGGTAACGTCCTCTAGTCCCGTGAGATGCAAACCGTACCCTATTCCATTAGCCAAGTTGGGAGTGGTAAAACAGGAGGTTGAGAAGATGCGAGAAATGGGCGTGATTGAGCCATCTCATTCATCGTACTCATCGCCTATGTTACTAATTCGTAAATCTGACTCCACATATAGACCGGTAGTAGATTTTCGCCAGTTAAACAAGGTTACTAAATTCGATGCAGAACCTATGCCAAATCCCGATACTATCTTGGCTGAGGTGGGGCAGGATAGGTACTTGTCCAAACTAGATTTCTGCAAAGGCTACTGGCAAATAAGGATGGAACCGGAACATAAGGAGAAAACCGCATTTTTTACTCCCCAAGGGTTGTTCCAATTCTGCGTCATGCCTTTCGGTCTAGTCAACGCCGGCGCATCGTACAATCGCATGATGTGCATACTCTTAGATGGCCTCGGTGGTGTTACCAATTATGTTGACGATGTATTGATTCACACCTCAACATGGGCCGATCACTTATCAACACTGCGAGCAGTGTTCGTCCGAGTGAGACAAGCGGGTCTCACTATAAAACCGTCGAAGTGTTATCTTGGGTTTGAATCTGTCGATTTCCTGGGACACCAAGTAGGACAAGGAGAAGTGAAGACCCAGGAAGACAAGGTAAACAAGATTAGGAATGCGCCCATTCCTACCACGAAGAAACAAGTGAGGTCTTTTCTAGGTTTAGCAGGATATTACCGGAAGTTTGTTAATGGATATTCCAGAATCGCGGCTCCATTGACTGATCTCACAAAGGCAAAACAGCCTAACAAGGTAAGTTGGAATGATGAGGCGGATAAGGCCTTCATTCAATTGAAGCAGGCCCTGTGTAAGGCGCCTATCCTCAAATTGCCTGACGTAAACAGACCCTTTGTCTTGCGTACAGATGCGTCCGATACCGGACTCGGAGCAATGTTACTCCAAGAGAATAACGGAGTCTTATTCCCAGTCGCGTTTGCGAGCAAGAAGCTCAATCCCACGCAAAGGCGATATTCCGTAGTAGAAAGAGAATGTCTGGCAATTGTTTGGGGACTCGAGAAATTTCACTTATACCTATATGGGCGAAGTTTCATTGTGCAGTGTGATCAACGATCCCTGAAATTCCTAAACACTGCGAAGTTGACAAACAATCGCGTTATGCGATGGGCTCTTAAAGTCCAACCCTACCGTTTCCGGGTAGAGTCAATCCCTGGAACAGATAACATAGGTGCAGACTACCTAAGCCGAATGGAATAGATGTAGGTTCCATCAAATTAGTTGAGACACTGAAGTATCATGAATTTGTTGTGTGCAACTAGATAGTTACTAGTTCGGCGAGTGATCGCCAGGTTATTTATTATATTAAATTAGTGTATCAAGATTATTCCTTAATATTTGTGTTCAGGAAGTAGATTCTTAGCGGGGGGTAATGTAGCATTTCTGCTATTTCTGGATATTAAAATCTACTTTCCTGAGGTTTAATTTTATATATGAAGAAGGTCAAGCCAGTAGATAGACATATTGTTAACCAACCGCCTTAGTTACGTAATTACAGCAACTCGGTTGCAGATGCGCTCAGTGAAGCGTGGTATTCTGTTGCTAGTGTTTCCAGGCAAGCAGGTGGTTTCACTGTAATCTTAGAGAGGGTGTTCCACAATGCCTTGTTTGAATTGTATATTGCATTAGCCAATAGAAATGATGGAAACCTGTCATATGATGTGTAATCAGGTCTGCTTATATAAACGTTTGGTGTACGCATTTCGCCATCTGGGCGCTGGCGAAGGACTGGGACAGATCCAGGGTTGAACTAGACAGGTTGCCCTGCTGCCAAGAGAATGGCAAGGAAAGTCGTAAAGCGTGGTGGGAATCGTTAACGTGGGTTACGTTCCAAAGCTTTTGTATGTGTGTAATATGCAGTGTCCAGAGTGACTATTCGATCGAACTTCGAAGAAACCATGCCGCCACGTCAGCAGTACTTTGAGACAACGTTCCGGTCGGCCCCAACGTATTTGCGTCGATGAACGATAATCGCGACGAATGCGACTCGTATCGGCCGGCGGTAAACGTATACTGCCAGGCGTCGTCAATTGCGCGAACCCGTTCATCCGACTTCTCGATCGTTTGAGACAGGACAAGACCTCTCGATCGAATTCGTAGCAGCCGGCGGTAAGCGTCTACTGTCCGGTTTCGTCTTTCAGTTGAACGTATTCAACTGACTTCGCAATCGTTGCGATCGTGCGATCATTGAACGGACGCGACTCGAGAATTCGCGGCGTACGTCGGCAATCGTAAATTGCCCGGCATCATCACTCGTGCGGCCGAGATACAGCGTTCTAATTGTGTTTTGAGCTCGGCGAGTTGACTTCAACAAACGTTCGTATATATTCGAGATGGGACTAGCCCAGTATAAATGTTTATTTTCTGATTGAATCTATATTATTGGCTGTATTATGATTGGTAGTTATCTGTGTTTTGAAGTGAGGTATTTTACCCTTGAAGTATTCACATATATATGTAGATATGTGTGTGTGTGTGTTGTAACAGATTACTGTAATGAGAGTCCGCGATGACTAAATTACACTTTGTATGTATATTATGGAAGTTATTCTTAGATAACACTTGGCGCCTAGTGTATGGTCGTATAGCGGTATAATCCACCTTAGAAAGGAAGTGGAATTTGATAATCGAAAGATTCAGTGTTATTGTTTATTATGTTCTATTAAGATTTGGTTACGGGATTTCTTTATTTTGTTTATTTTGTTAATTGAGATATTTACCAAAAGGAAGATATATTGTAATAAAGTATTAAATTTTCCTCGTTCTTTGTTGCTTGTTAACGATCACCGTTCCTTCTCATATGCGTTGACCTTGATATATAAGAACCCTACTAGACTGAGCCATCTAGTGTACGGAGACCTCGCTAATCCATGACAAGGGTATACCTTTGCGTGACGTCACAATAGTAGCACATTACGCAGCACTTCCTTGCGTGCACCGAGCAGCCTCCGTCCCCGCTCACAGTCACAGACGCATTGACGGTGCACTCGATTATTGACCCCGTCAGTTATCGAATTCCGTTCCCCGGCAAAGCGGCCTGATCCTTCGGATGAACTCCATGCTCACACGCTCGAGTTTAACTCATGGCCGCGGTGGAACTGAAATTGCATTCGTATCTTATCGGTAACAATCGACATTTCTACAGCGTCACACGCGGCGGAAACCTCGGCTCGCGTGCGCCTCCTAGCGATCACATGACGCATTATGACTGGGGCGGTCTCCACTCAATCGTCAGTAGCGCCGCGTGGAGGCTTCTGGCGCACAAACAGCGTACGGGTCCGCAGTGTCACCGCTGCGACGACGACGACAAGGATCATTCGGGCAAATACGAGGTGACATCGCACAATACGTCGATAGGCTACACCAGCACTCAAAACACTGACACGTGGACGGATCCTCCGAACGCGTGGGTGCCCGTGATGTCGTGCAGCGGATTCTTGCCTAACGGCGTCGCCCAGTCGTATGCAGCCGCCTGCATGCCGACCACGGCCTGGTCCAGTCGGCCGCAGGCGCCAATCAGCGCAAAAAAACAGATATCGGCAAACTGTACGGTAATGCGCTGTATCTCGTGTCAAACAGAAAACAATGGGAGCATTAGGACGTGGCTTCCGGTCCTGCGCAGTCGCTCCATTACGCGCGCTTCCCTCGCGAAAGACGAGAGGCCTTCACGCGTCGGCCACTTCCGGACCGGCGATGCCGAAAGGTAATTGGCCTTCGATCAGGTGTCCATTGTGTTACATTTGTGCTGATAGGACATGCATTAAAACAACAGTTTATGCCGAGTCCGAGTTATTTTATTATTGACAGGAAGCAGAGGTACATTTTCAAACCGCATGATAGATATAGCCCTGCCGTAGTTAGTATTCCAGCAACCAGCCTCAACGGTACAGGTAATTAATCCACAAATAGATGACTAATGTCTACCGATGGCAACATTTATTCGCTTCAGATTCTTTATGTTTTGGTCGATAGACATTCACAAACGCAAAGTCGACAATGTGAATAATATTAACTAGCTTACACCTACCCTTGGAGCAGACAGGTGTGCTTGGTGTGTTGCTCCAAGGGTAGGTGAAGTGATGATAACATTTGTGCTTGGTGTGTTGCTCCAAGGGTAGGTGAAGTGATGACAACAGTTGCGCTGTGTGTGTTGCTCCAAGGGTAGGTGTAATGATGATAACATTTGTGCTTGGTGTGTTGCTCCAAGGGTAGGTGAAGTGATGACAACAGTTGCGCTGTGTGTGTTGCTCCAAGGGTAGGTGTAATGATGATAACATTTGTGCTTGGTGTGTTGCTCCAAGGGTAGGTGAAGTGATGACAACAGTTGCGCTGTGTGTGTTGCTCCAAGGGTAGGTGTAATGATGATAACATTTGTGCTTGGTGTGTTGCTCCAAGGGTAGGTGAAGTGATGACAACAGTTGCGCTGTGTGTGTTGCTCCAAGGGTAGGTGTAATGATGATAACATTTGTGCTTGGTGTGTTGCTCCAAGGGTAGGTGAAGTGATGACAACAGTTGTGCTGTGTGTGTTGCTCCAAGGGTAGGTGTAATGATGATAACATTTGTGCTTGGTGTGTTGCTCCAAGGGTAGGTGAAGTGATGACAACAGTTGTGCTGAGTGTGTTGCTCCAAGGGTAGGTGTAATGATGATAACATTTGTGCTTGGTGTGTTGCTCCAAGGGTAGGTGTAATGATGATAACATTTGTGCTTGGTGTGTTGCTCCAAGGGTAGGTGTAATGATGATAACATTTGTGCTTGGTGTGTTGCTCCAAGGGTAGGTGTAATGATGATAACATTTGTGCTTGGTGTGTTGCTCCAAGGGTAGGTGTATTGATGACAACAATTGCGCTTGGTGTGTTGCTCCAAGGCAGACCTGGGGCCGAGTACATTTTCATGAGTACAAGTACGAGTATGAGTACTTTGACGATGGATAAGTACAAGTACGGGTACATTGCTAAAAGCTGAGTGCTAGTACGAGTACATTCTCACGAGTACAAGTAAAAGTACGAGTACATTAAAAAATATATAAATAGTAAATAATAACGTATTTTTAAATTATGAATTAATATAATTTATATAATTCAGCACAGGTGAATATGCAATGGCAGTTGATCAATTTTTTATGAGGAAAACTAAAAAAAAACTTTATTTCATCAACAATGAAATTCACTTCATTGGCATTCATTTCAGTGGCATCGTATGATCTTATCATCTATTTGCCATTGCACCGAATGAACATGAGTTGTTCACAGGTTGAGTCTTTCAGGCTGCACCGTTCAGGGCGGAATACTTTCTCGGCTATGCTAAATACCCTTTCAACTGGGGCTGATGAGGCTGGAATGCTGAGATGGTGAGGGACCAACTGAGCCAGAGTTGGAAAACTCAGAACTGCAGTGGGTCACTGCAACGGTCTGTACATGGCTGACTGAGGTATTCGTTCACCTCTACAATCAGCAATCTGCTGATATTATAAGTTTGCAATTTATATTTTCTGATTGTAGACTACTAGTTGTTGAGAGGGTTAGCACATGTCCACATAACAGGCTCAGCATCCCCTTTGGACTTTTAGCCAGACTGCTGGCATCGGATTATACTAGTTTAGGAGGCAGTCTGACTTGAGCCACCTTACTTATACAGAGGAAGACTAGCAGTTCTTGCTCTTATCAGTTAGCACTGTCAGCCACTGTCAAGTGGCATGGTTTCCAGACTACATCAAAGGCATTTCCTGTCTAACTGGTGGGTTAACTGCTAATTGGCTCTTTATGGACATCATGGTGGCTCAATTAAACAAACAGGTTTATGGCCTGAACTGAGAGCCTACAATTATTGTTTGCTTAACAGGGTGTTTCTGACTGGGAAAAGATGCTACCTGTTGCCATGTTTGGGTATCATAGTCATGGTTACCAGAGAATGAGGATGTACTATGTGTAGGGATGGTAAGGAAAGTTTCATTTTATAACCAAATATATTTATTTTCATCAGTACATATTGAAAAAGTACTCAGATGTACTCGTAATGTACTCGTAAAATCTGAGTACAATGAGTATGAGTACTTCAAAAATGTACTCGAATACACGAGTACCGAGTACTATGACAAATGTAAATAACTCTAAATAACTACCTTTCTGATAATTTTTTTCTGAAATACATCGCCAATTTGTAGACGAGAAGCCAATGGACCAAGGAAGGGAACGAACACAGAAAGTGGCGATTGAACCGCGGCGCCTGGGACGAAACAGACTTACAGTGCAAGTTAACATATTAATAAATATTTGTTGATTTTTACTCAGGGCGGCGAACAGACGCCCCCAGTACGGCTACCAGCCTGGGCAGCTGCGGATACTTACCGAAACCTTATCCTGTGCCACCGACGATGGTGTGCGTGGCGTCAGCTGCGCCCGTCCGCAAGTGTGCGATCTTCCCTTCATCGAGACGCGGCAGCTCATGTGCGCGCGACCACGGGAGGAGCTGTCCCATACAGAGGACACATTCGCCATACAGGTGTGTAGCCTAAACCATAGGCGGGACCAGTGGCGCGGGAATGTAATTCATATTGGGGGGCTACCGGAGCTTCAGCACCACTGAAAATGGTCGCCGCCGCTACGCCGCATATCTTCACATTTTCCTTCACCTTGTGGCTGTCTCGGTTGGCTTGACTGTGACATCGGAAGACTGGGGGGGGGTTGCTGTTGGAAATGTTTCGCCGCTGCGCCGCTGTAACTTCAGCTTCTCCGCTGTCTCGGCTGTGAACTCATGACATCCGAAGACGGGGAGGGGGGAGATGCATTGAAATAAAATTTCGCCGCCGCGCCGCCTAATACTGGGAAGGGGGAACAAAAACTATATGTCTGCCCTCCAATTGCACACACCTTTCACAGTCGGTACAAAAACATATTAATTGTCTTAGAAAATTTAAATTTCCACCCGCCATTGACGCTCGCAACAAAACAAACATTCACGCTCACATTTAATGGGGGGAGAACCATATGTCTGCCCCAGAGAAATTCCAGGGGGCAGCTGCCCCCTGTTCCCGCGCCTATGGGCGGGATCAGGGGGACATATAGGGGCACGTACCCCGTAGACCCTTGGGCAGTCGCGTGACCCCGAACCTTTTGAATGTGCCCCCGTTACTGAAGTTACAGCGGAGAAGCTGAAATGATGGCGGCTCGGCGGCCAAACAATTTCAACATCACCCCCCACCCCTCCCCGTCTTCCCATGTAGTGATCCGACAGTCTGACAGCGGAGTCGTGCTGAAACTCCAGCACCTAATATTAATTTGGTTAAGTTTACCACATACATGTCATATTTGCCAGTGGTGAAGTCGACAGTTGAAAGGAATCGAAAGTTGGCGACTCGTGAATACGACTTGTATGTAGGTTGGAAATCGTATTCACGTTAAATACGGGCTCACTAGAGTGCATTACGTGGACGTTTGTCTGAAGAATTGCCAACAACTAATTGTAGGGAAGACCGGGGGTGGTTGTTACACTTTTTGTTTTTCTTCTTTGTAATAATAGTTCTCTAAGTTTTGTTGTTGCTAAGATTAACTTTATAATCTATAATGTATGTATGGGTAGTCATAATATCGACGTAGCCTTATTATAAGTATGGTATTTGGACCATTCAAAAAGGATATGTAGTGTGACAACCTGCCCATGTCCGGGTTGGTTGTCACACACTGTGGGGTTACATATCAGTGTCGCAATATTATGCTGTCAACAATCGTTGCTCAGACTGAACAATTTGGCATCATTTATGCTTTTTAAAATTCCCATTTTTGCCATTTCTACGTTCTAACTGTAAATATATACCACGGCAATAACAATTAAACACGAAGCACAGTATTATTAATTTTGATGCAATTTGAGATCGATGATGTAATAAAATTGAGACATTTTAGTAATACGACACGTCATTTGTAGCTCCATATACGGGTTAGCCAATGAAAACACGACATGTCATCTATGACTCCGTTCGGGTTAGCCAATGAAAATACGCCGCGTCATCCGTAGCTCCCTACGAATTAGCGAATTGCGGTACGTTCCCAATAACACACTCTCGTTATCACCACGTGCCACTGCCCAGCTGGTCGAGGACTGCAATACGCAGACAGACGGTGTCACAAACGACGGTCAAGGCAAGAGTTGCAGCTGTAGCAAGGCGACATCGCGCCGAAGCGTCTCACGGCTGCCATGCATCGTCAGTCGTCCGTTCGTCATCCGCAGCGCACACTCCAAAATGCGGCACTTCAACGAAAAGATCGTCTCCGGCACCAATCAGTTGAGGTGCTTGATGGATCGTTCCATGTGAGCGTCGTGCTCGCCGTAGAGCAACTGTCAGGTAGGTGTCGCATTATAGAGAGGATTAGAGTGTTCACGTATGTATGTTAGTAGGCCTCTAGCTACGGGAAATGTTGACTCCTTACATAGGTTTGTCAGGAACCCTTTCTTGTTACCTGTCTAACGGTAGGCCTATAATAGTGACCACTAAAACGTGTCCCTGTGCTTTTGTTTGCAGGTATTCTGTATACCTAAGGGTAATTGTTCCATTGAATTTGGTAAAGGCCTATGGTTAATACGAATGACAGACAGTTTGCGGATTGTGGCCTAACTATTTGGGTTAGTGATAATTCTGTTCAGGAAGCGTATCACTTGGATTTGTATATATATGAAGTTGTAATGGTCTAAGGTAATTCCACTTTAAGGCTATCTTCATATAATCATAGGGGTTGTCTCACTCAAGGTCTGGGGCTATGGAACTAATCTCGGTCTACCACTGTGTCTGTGTGGGATTAACGCGATCTAGGGAGTGTCTAGATCTGACATTAACAGAAAACGAAGATAAGACATTGCATTGGGCTCGACTGTAGGACGCGAATTGTGTTGTCAGGTACTCAGCTGGGGTGAGACATCAGAAGTGACGGGTGGATCGATCGGACGCAGAATAGATCGAGCAAACGTTAACAAAACCTGTCGACTTGAGACGGTGAAGTTATACCTGTCAAAGATTTACTGAGATTCTGAGAGTCGCGGTGAACGAATAATGTGCTGGACGTCTGTGTAGCTGTAATTTGTCAGTTATTGACGTTTGTTGCTAAATCATCAACATTGTCTTGTATGTTGTGTGGAGTACACAAAGCGTACGATGGCGCTGCGTGAGTGTCTAGGTCACCCCTGTTTATCGATGTTCGCAATCACTGTCCCCACCTCTGCAAACAGGCAGAAGTTTCTATTGCGTGACCGCTACAGCGATGTGTAGGTGCGTCGTGAATAAAAATGTAACTGTGACTAGTTTAGGTGGCTGACACCCGTCTCCTACACGATCTACCATGTATGATATGCTCTACTCTAATCGTGTGACCTTTACTTGTTGTTAAACTGTGTTGTACACGTTGCGGTTGCCTTGTTTCAGTATCAATAGACTATGCATGACGATTTGCAATGGACGATTTATTGGTGTCTAAATTGTTGTGTTATACACTTGTAACAGTAATATGTTATGAGAGAATGAGACAAACGCATGTATATGTCAAAATGGCTGTATTTTAGAAGACACGCGAGATCAGCAGTGATCTCACGAGACTAGTGAGAGGTAGGATGATCGAGACTAACGTCACATCTCCCTTCCAAGTTCAATGAGTGCTTGGAGACAACTCTCAACTATAGGTCCAGCCGTCGCGGTGGAATCACCACTCTCCCAGAACGTGTCACCACTCCAGTGGGAGCTGTGACCGCTGGAGGTGACACTGGTCTCGGCTCGCGCATACGAAGCGCAACCGGTGTCGTCATCATCTCGGTAGATGACGGGTCGGCGTCGTCTGCTCGCTCGTCAGCCGTCACGTTAGGAGTCGGCTGCAGATGTCGCCGATTTCTTCTTAGGCAGGACGTCGGCGTTCGCACTACATACGACCGAGGTGTGTGTGCCGGACCTACCACCGTGCCGTTGACGTTCGCGTCTTTGACCCAGACTGGGTCGCCGGCCCGAAGAGTAGAAAGTGGTCGCGCGCGATGATATCGGTCGTACGCGTCTTTCTTCTTCTGACGCATCAGCTCTCTTCGCTCTCTCTCTCCCCTCGGCTCATCCCAGCGGGGCAGAAGAGTCGCAGGCACCGTTGGCACTAACGTGCGCAGCTGTCGGCCCATGCTTAGTTCAGCAGGCGAATAGCCGCACTCTAGTGCTGTCGATCTGTACGCCAACAAGGCATCGTACGGGTCGACCGCCTTCTTTAGTAGATTCTTGACAGTCTGGACGGCGCGCTCAGACTTGCCGTTACTTTGAGGAAAGCGAGGGCTGCTCGTGATGTGTTCAAAGCCCTGCGCTCTCGCGAATTGCGCAAACTCAAATGATGAATACTGCGGCCCGTTGTCGGAGATCACGGTCTCCGGAATGCCATGCCGGGCGAAGATCGACTTCAGATGAAGAATAACTGATGACGAATCTGTTGTCTCCAGCCTGGCTACTTCGACGTAGCTGGAACAGTAGTCGACTACTAACAAGTAGGTCGACCGCCTGAAGAAGAACATGTCCGTCCCGACCTTCTGCCACGGCCGCAGATGACATTCCGACGCGATCATCGGTTCAGAGGGGTTTCGCCTCTCCCTTGCACACGTCGTGCAGTTCTTCACAACTTCCTCGAGTTGTCGACTCAGTCCAGGCCACCACACTGAGGCCTGTGCTCGCGCCCTACACTTGACTACTCCCTGGTGTCCCTCGTGTAGTCGATCTATCATCTCCAGTCTCATAGAGACCGGGATGACGAGACGTACTCCCTTGAGTAAGATGCCGTTGTGGACCGTAAGCTCTTGTTGACACTGCCAGTACGGTCTCAGAATCGACGGCAGAGAACAGTGGCTTGGCCAGCCCTCAGCACAGTAGCGCAGAACCTGGCTGCAGATCTCGTCACGCTGTTGCTGTTCCTTGATCTCCTGGAGACGTCTCTCCGTCGCCGGGATCTGTCCCACGACGAAATCTTCGTGAGCTGCCACTTCATCCGCGAACTGGAGTTCCGAGATGGTCAGCTCTCTCACGTGCGGGGCTCGCGACAGAGCATCGTCTGTAATCAGCTCCTTCCCCGGCACGTGCTCGATCGTGTACGTATAACGCATCAGGCGCATACGATAGCGTTGAATCCGTGGAGTCAGCTCATCCAAGTTCTTCTTCGAGCTTAAGAGTGTCACAAGCGGCTTGTGATCTGTCTCTACATGAAACTCCATACCGTACAGGTAATCGTGGAAGCGCTCCAGTGACCACGTTGTCGCAAGAGCTTCCTTGTCGATTTGAGAGTATCGTTGTTCAGTCGGCGTCATCGCCCGAGAAGCGTACGCCACTGGCCTGTTCGTACCATCGATCCTTTGTAGCAGGACAGCGCCAAGACCGAACGATGACGCATCTGCTGACACCGTCGTCGTCCTGTTCGGGTCATATAGCGCCAGCACTGGCGTCGCACTGAGTTCGGCCTTTACCGCGTCGAAAGCCGTCTGCTGACTCGGCCCCCAGAACCACTGCCTGTCCTTCTGTAGCAAATCACGCAACGGCTGCGTAACTGATGACAGCGTAGGCGAGAACTTTCCCAGCTGATTCGCCATGCCGAGGAAACGTCGTATGTGGCCTACATCTGTAGGCTGACCCATCTCTGTGATGGCCTTTACCTTGGCAGGATCGGCCTTGATGCCTTCAGCCGTCACGACGTGACCCAGGTAGGTGATTCTTGATTTGCTGAACTCGCATTTAGCAAAGTTCAAAGTCACTCCGTTGTCGGCCAGTCGCTTGAATACTGCCCGCACTCGTGTGTCGTGCTCCTCTGATGACGCGCCAAAGATGACGATATCATCCATCATACACAACACCCCGCTCAAGCCGTCAAGAACCGCACTCATGCGCTTCTGGAAGTGCTCAGGGGCTGACGTTATGCCGAACGGTAGCCTTCTGAAGCAATACCGCCCAAACGGCGTTATGAACGTCGTCAGCTCCTGACAGTTTGGCGACAGGGGAATTTGCCAAAACCCCGAGTTGGCATCCAACTTTGTGAAAACTTTCGCCCTAGCCAGTCGGCCAAGCGTCTGGTCGACTGAGGGCAGATCATGCTTTTCACGTCTGACACTCTCGTTGAGATGTGTCAGGTCGACACAGATACGCACTTTGTGCGTCACGACTCCATCTGACGACGTAGTAGTTGCCTTCGGTTTGGCTACCACTACCATGCCGGCGCACCAGTCTGTGGGCGCCTCGACTCGCCTGATGACACCTGTGTCTTCCATTCTCTGCAGCTCCTGTCTAACCGTCTCGAGCAGAGGAATCGACACCCGTCGCGGCGTCGACAACGCAAATGGGACCGCCCCCTCGCGTAACTGGATGTTGTAGTCGCCACGCATGCGACCCAACCCTACAAACAATTTCGGGTTGTCTTGTCTTATAACGTCGGCCGCTTCGACCGAGTCGACCGCCACACGTCGTACGAGATCGAGCATCTGGCAGACACGTCGACTGAGAAGTGACCGTCGTTGGCCACTGATGACGTAAACGTCCTCATCGACTACTGAGCCGTCACGCGACAGCTTGCCGACGAACTTGCCCTGGGCTTTTAGAACCATGTCGTTCGCGCCCACCAGCGTCTTCGACGTCATCTCCAGAGACGGACTTCCTGCCCGTCTGTAGTCGGCAGCCGAAATCACAGTGACGTCTGCACCCGTGTCGAGCTTGAAGCACACGTCAACTCGTTGTTTCGTCTTCATCACCTCGAGGCTGATCGTTGATGACCACGGCTGATCACCTTTCGTCACCTCTCCAAGGAAGGAATACCCCTCCTCGTCGTCTCGGCTGACTGTATCGACGGCCTTTGATGACCTACATACAGTTGAAAAATGACCACTGCGGTGGCACCTGAAGCATGTGGCTTCTCTCGCCGGACAGACTGCTCTCTGATGAGACGACCGTCCACAGAACTCGCACTTGCGCGACGTCTTCGTGGTCGTGGCCTGCGTCTGACCTCCTTGAGGCCTGTTGGTCTTCTGTCTCGTGCCGCCGCTAACTTTCTTCTTTGACTTGACGAAGTCCACACTCGTCCTTGTTGAAGAGGAAGCAAAGTTGCGAAGCATCGCCTGCTCTCGCTTGGCCGCCTCATTCTGACGTGCCATGTCGATTGCTCGCATCAGCGTAAGCTCAGCGTCTAGCTGAAGTTTCAGCGAGAGCGTCGTGTCTCTGATTCCCACGACAATCCTGTCTCTTATCATCTCGTCGTTCAATTGACCGTAATCGCAGAACTCGGCCAGGCAGAAGAGAGCCGTGATGAAGGCGTCCACCATCTCCCCCTCCTCCTGACATCTTCGGTTAAACTTAGCCCGTTCGAAAATCGTGTTCCGACGAACTATGAAGTGTGAATCAAACTTTGACTTCACCACCTCATACCGCTCCCTTTCTTCAGCTGTTAAGCCAAAGCCGGCCATAATATCATCGGCTTCATCGCCCATGGCGTAAACCAATGCGTTCACCTGCATGGCTTCACTCCTCTCATTCAGAGCAGAAGCCAGCCGAAACCGCTCAAAACGCCTGATCCACTTTGGCCACTCGTTGGGCTTTGTGAACACAAAGGGATCAGGCGGAGATACGTGGAATGACTGCGCCATCTCCAAAAGTTCAGTAGGCAAAGCGACAAGTCATTGGCAGTAGCACATGTGAAGTAGCGTAGCAGCACTAGCGAAGCGTTAGTAGCGAAGCGGTATTGTTCAATCAATCAAAGTTCAGCGAAGCAGTGACAGCGAAGCTTTTACAGCGAAGCAGCAGCAGCTTATCGTAACGTTCACTTACTCAGGCACGTACTGACGGTAAACTTCTGACATCATGTTGTGTTATACACTTGTAACAGTAATATGTTATGAGAGAATGAGACAAACGCATGTATATGTCAAAATGGCTGTATTTTAGAAGACACGCGAGATCAGCAGTGATCTCACGAGACTAGTGAGAGGTAGGATGATCGAGACTAACGTCACATAAATAATTACCATAAAGCGACCTTTACCTATCGTAAAACTGGCTTATTTTATTTAAAACGGCGAAGATATGTATTTTCGAAAATAGTAGGACTAAGATATGGCATATCACAATAGTAATGCGTTTTAAATTAATATTACTATTGGCCTTAAGAGAAGTTATAAATACGAATACATTAATAATCGCAATGTTCCGTAAACAATTGCTGCTCAAACTGAAACATCGATCGTTAATGACGTCACCTGTGGACGGTTTCACTAATATTCTTATGAACTCATAAGTCCAATGGTGCTCTTTTAAATCGATTTCGCTCCTTAAAGTTGCATTCTGAGATCGTCAAGCCCTCGTCGTACTACAATTATAACAGCTATTTATACATACAAAAGTGTAACCCAGCTTCTGAATCGAAGGGAATACGAGAAACCAATATAATTATGAGCTGGCGAGATACCGAGATAACGACGCGTCATAGCTCGGCAGTTACTGGTCAGTCATCGTGGGCGTAACACAATGTGTCGGCCGTCGGGAACTATACGATTTCAGTGGAATATGCCCCATTCAGAACGCTTTATGTGTAAACCATTAGCGCGATAGTGCTGATTATAGTTGCAAATGAATCGTTTGTATGAACTCTTTCAGGCTACAAGCCCCATAAAAATGCAAATTGTTTCCCTTTAAAATACGTTCCAACGAGGAACATCTACAAAATGTACTATACGGAATAATGTAAACATTCGCCTTCAACACAATCGATCTAGTCGTACAATGCATGACGAGGTAACACTCACAATGTGAGGCCAACATATGTTAAACAAGCCATAACCTAGTTTTTAATCTGGAATAGGAACGTTGTTCCCTCGGAAACATTACAAGATAATATCCGACAGACTTCGACATTAATGCCAACTCATATCAGTTGCTCACATATGATGTTTGTTGAATGCTTTGGTTAAATAACCTAGACATTTTACAAAATATTGTTCATGAATGCTATTTTTCATGTGCATAACGTTTAATGAAAGCCACTTTGCCAGATAGTCATGGTAGATGTGCAGCAAAGACAAACGATTACACATCGACACACACCCACACGCACGCACACACACACACACACACACACACACACACACACACACACACACACACACACACACACACACACACACACACACACACACACACACACATACACACACACATCCACACACACACACACACACGCACACACGCACACCAGGCTTGGGTTCAAATGCGAGTGATCGCATTTAAATGCAAATGCAAGTGTCTGAAAGGATTCAAATGCAAGTGCAAATGCAAGTGCTTTGATACACGGTTGCATTTAAATGCAAATGCAAGTGTTTGAAATTATGCAAATGCAAGTGTTTGAAATTAATCAAATGCAAATGTTTTTAAACTATTTAGATGCAAATGCAAGTGTTTTGAAAAAAATTAAATGTTTTGAGAAAAACCTCAAATGCAAATGTCTTGAAGAAATCAAATGCAAATGTTTTTTTTTAAAAATCAAATGCCAATGTTTGTTTATATTATGCAAATGCAGGTGTTTTATATTATTAAACTCCAATTGTTATTATATTATTCAAATACAAGTGTTTTTATATTATTAAAATGCAAGTGTTTTGAGAATATGCCAATGCTTCAAATTATTCAAATGCAAATGTTCCCTTACGTAATTCCATGCAAATGCATTTGTGTAGTTTTCATTCGTTTTTTTGTAAGTGAAAGGAGTAATAAAAGTATTCTTAATTGTATACTGTGCATAGCCTTTCACAGGTCAAGCAAACTATCCATGGCTTCCAGCCTTTCAATCATATAGGTCTAAGTGTGTAACACCCATACCCATAAAAAGTGATTGGTCAAGGAAGATCAATTTGAATGAACAGAAAGTCTTGCATCATAAAAAGGGGTCCATAGGCAACAGTTGTGCAATATAAGCAGATAAGCTGATGGGCAGCAGAAGTGCTCCCCAGCTGAAACACCTCCCCAGCCAGGGGGAGGGGAAACATTCTGATGAACAAAGGCTACCAGGGTCAGTGGGCAATTGTAGCCAACAGCAGTGCCATGGATTCTGCAAGCAGATAAGGCAACCTAGGTCTCAGGCTGAGATCAGCAGGGAATGCACTGAACAAAGGCCAGAGGCAGAGCCTAATAAAGGCTGCAAGTCAGAATTCAAGGATATCAAGGCCTTCAATTGGGATTGGTGTAATTCAAGATTTTCAATGATTTCAAGGCCCCGTACTGACCCTGTGTGGCTGGCCAACACAGCATTAGAAACCTAGCTGAATACTGTGATCACTGCCGAATTATACAAATTCTACTGTTTCAGTGTGTTCATTCACAATGTCTGGAAGGAAAATATGGCCCTCTGCTAATGACAATGCAATAAGGTTTGGCTGGTCTGACTTTGCCTTTACTCTCTGTTAGAAGAAACTTACTGGAAATTGGCAGGAGTATTGATATAATTATTCAACTAGAACACAAACAACAATTATATACTGTATCCACCACATATACTAGACAGACAAACCAGTTAAACATCCGGACAAGTAGACTGTTTTTAATCCAATGCAAATGCAAGTGTTTCTTATGCAAATGCAAGTGTTTTTGATGCAAATGCAAGTGTTTTTGATGCAAACGCAAATGTTTTCGATCCTGAAAACCAAATGCAAGTGCAAATGCGACATTTTCAAATGCATTTGCATTTGAAACCAAGCCTGACACATACACACGCGCATACACGCACATGCACACACGCAACCATTGTGAATCAGATCCAAATGACACACCGCTGTGACGCTTACATATATCCTGTACACTTCTCTGGAAAGCTGATGTTGCAGAGCAACCTTCGCAACTGCTTCAAATTAGACCAAATTAAGATATGTATACGATTGTATGTGCTTAATGCACGCTCTACCATCCCACAATAACCCGTTTAATAATACCCATGTATCTATTACGAATACTACTAAAATAATAGTAAACAGGTTTATTAGAATGATGGTATATATATATATGTATATATACATATATATGTATATATACATATATATACATATATATACCATCATTTTGGACATTGGCGCTATAGAAGTCATTCCATTATTGCGTGTGCCTGTGCTGGAAGCCAAAGGACCACGGCATATATTCTTCGTGGATGTTTCGACGTGAATTAATTTATAATGCTAATCCAGAAGCGCTGTTTCAGTGATGCAGTTCATATTACTTAATTAATTAAGATCTATGTTTTGTACCCGGGGGGTATGTGATATATATATATATATATATGTATATATATATATATATACATATATATATATATATACATATATATATATTTGTTGAAAGGAACGTACATCGATTTCTGTTTGGTAATTGATGCGTATCTAGTTGATGGTTCCGTATAATTAAAATAACACAATTTTCTTAATGTTTTAATCTCAACGTATGCGGTCGAAAAATTCACATATGTAGGGGCCTATATAGATTAACAATATACTTCATACTTTAATATGTATTTGTGTAATGTGTGTATCGTTAAATCGTGTACAACGGGAATTTGGCGGCCCAATACATTATCGGGGGCAAACGTTACATTTTACCTTGAAATGTGAAGAATTTTTAGTTTGTTGTTAATAACTTAATGACAGTAAAACAGTTTGTATAGATTTTGTAAAATATTATAATTTATTCCATAGTCAATTTTTTCAACTAATATTAAAGGATGAAAGACCACAAGATGTTGTGTTTGTAAATGATCTCTAACCAACCGATACATCATAGATTTAATGTCGTAATGTTGCATAAAATAGTCGACCAGTTAGCCAATTAAAATCGTTGTAACTTCCCTTAAACTCTGGCGGACAAAATATGTACTTGATCAGAAATCATGGGCCAAACGCAAACAACTGCTGCTGATTGGTCACTATTGCTAGAAAAAGCAGCGAATGACGAATTGTTGAATTGCCATCGCCATTCTATCAAACTGAAGTCTTTTTGTCTTGCAATTCACCGACTGAACTTGTTCGTATTGCAGTCCCGATTCAAGCTTTCCCTGGCCTAGTCAATAACGGAGATGTCTTCTCGTTGAGTCGGCAGTTGGTTCGATGAAACAGTTTCTTGTTACTGGATTTGTCGTTACGTCCGCTATCGCTGTCGCTGTCGATAACAACATTGAATACGATGAAACAAGACTCAAAAAGCTTTCAAAAATGTTGATGCAGGGTTCAAATTTTCAGTTAGTTATAGGCAACACTACGTCCATTGAAAAGCCAATGATGTCTCAGACAAAACAAGAAATGTCTTGCTACCCGGGGGAGGTACTCGGTACATTAATAGCATACCACCTTAAAGACAAATACCTACCTTGCTTTATGTTTTTTTTCGTGTTTCCCACGCACGAAGCATGTTTGGTGTTGGGTGTAATTAAGTGTATAATTATTTTCTAACATCTTAAAAGCATTACATTTCACCCTAACATGTTCGCATTTATTTACTATAGAGGAGAGGTAATTAACTGCACACAATGCGAACTGTGATTTCATTTGAAAAGAACTTACGTTTGTGACCAAATTATGTGATAACATTTCCTAGACGAAACCGGCCACTACCTGTTTCCGTTTCCAAAAATGGTATATTCATACTGCGTCTTCTTCTGGAGACTAGCGAGCGCGCCGTGCGTGGGGCATGAGCCGAGCAGGCGCGTGCGCGACGGCTTGCCCGATCGGAAGGCGCCATAACCTCGCGAGCTGCAGAAGCTCTTCGGTAGTGGAGTCTGAAAGCAGTCATCGCTCCGCGGACGCGCGAAGTTGGCCGACTGTAGCGACGTCTGGCCGAGGCGTGTCAGAGTGCTGGCGGAACAACAAGGAACGACAGTATAGCTACGCCACCGTGCCGACCGCCGCGCAGTCTGTTCGTCTACCCGAAATTAGCTGGCGTAGCAATTTCTAAATGGAAGTCTGCTGTGTTGACATTGGGTAAGTGAGAATCATTGAACATCAAAGGGTATCGCAGTTAACCCATCCCGACTCAGCCGTATTGCTAATAAAGCTTGTTTTGAAACTGGATGTTTTGTTTACTATTTTAACATGCACCCGTGGTCGTGCCTTCAAATTGCGATCGTTGGTTCGAGCTTACTAAACACAATTTGGCGGCAGTCGAAGAAGCGAGCTCATATATACATCTATTATGGGAGTTGGCACGCCTATGAAACAGTGAGTTGTCCCCACCTGTAACTTTTCCGATTGGTGTTGCTGCCTGGGGCTACCTTTGCCGACGTGTCTTTGCAACCCGCTGTGTGAACACTCGTCGGCGTCTTGGCGCTGGTGTAGTCAGCCTTGCAGTGGAGCATGGAGAGACGGTAGCCGCCGTTCGTGTGCTGGACATGGTGCGGCGACCCGAGCGAGAGGCCAGCCTTATCGTCCGCAGCCTCCGTCTTCGGCGCGTTGCACTGCGTCACGAGCCATATGGCGATCGACTCGTCGTCCAGAATCTTCTTCCTGTCGCGCTCGGACGTTCCGGTCGGCTCGCCAGGGCTAGGTGGCCGCTTCTGCTTCGATTCGATGACGACAGTTCTCACCACCGGACGTATCTCTTCGATGCCGCCGGCGCCGGGCTCGTTTTGCGCCGCCTTGCAGAAGCGTGCAGCCATCGGTCGCGCGTGTGTGTAGCGCAGTCGGCCGACGGGAGGACTGGTCGACGCCGAGCGCTGCTTCACTGCCACGCGGCGAGACGGTATTTCCGACGGCATGTCGATGATGTGCGGCACGCAAGGTCGCAGTACGGCGACGTTCGACGCTTCGTTAGCCTTCGCGGGTTCGGGCGATGACGAACGGCGCCGCTTCATCGGGAAGTCAGGCTCCTTGCTGGTGACGGAGACGCAGTCCGTCCCGTCGGTATCAGAATCGGGTTGCATGTCCTTGATGTCAACCTCTGTTCCCTTAGGTTGGTCGGGTGTGGTAGTGTCTCCTGCCTGCCCGGGTCGAGTCGGCTGGGGATCCGCTACGGGGATCCATATGATTGGCCGTACCAGTTCATTTCCGGTCGGTTCGGCCGTCGGGTCTCGTGTCGGCGTCACCTGCCACGCGCTGCGAGACTTTGACGCGGCCGATCGTATCCCTGCCGACTTCCTGACAATCGCCGGCGCCGGGCGAATGTCCTTCCGCGACCCGGTAACTCGCATCCTCACGAAATAGCCCGTCGTGTAATCGAAGGTGAATCCCTTCAGCGATGTAATTTGTTTGCCACTTCCCGCAATATTGAAAGTCATCATTTCCGCCGCCGATCGCTGCCGACCTTGAGCGTACGAAGTCTGCGCTGGGCTACCGGTAGGAGTTTAAATGTGTATCGGCTAACACGGCTATCCGTAATTTACCAATTTCGCTAGCAAATCATACGCGTTCATAAAAAATATTCGTTACGTCATAATTCGTTGTCAGCAAAGACGTCACCATTTATATGTACGAGCACCACAGTCGGGGGGGGGGGCGGTCGTATAGTGCTGAGCACATCGGGATCTCAATGAACCAGGCTTCGAATCCTCTTACTGTCGTTTCGAAGCTTGGGTAATTTCGTTCACCCCACCTTGCCCCAGTTCATTCTACTGTATAAGTAAGTATCTAAACATATCACCCGTCCTCCTTGCTTGCTGATGTTCGATCCTAGGTACTTATACATCTCCACCTCATTCTGTTGCTAATCATCAACCTGTATTCTGTCGCTGCATTTGCTATTTATCCTCATCCTTTCTGTTTCATTTAATTTTTATTTTAAGTTCGATTTTTTATGCAAATTTATTTATCTTTGTTGCCTTCGCTTGCATTTCTGTAGCATCACAACATGAGGGCAATGTCATCTGCGATGTCCTCAATGTTTGACATGTGCCTCCATCTTATCCCTGTGCTGTTTCTTTCACTTATTATCCTCATTATCTAATCAACTACCACCAAGAAAAAACAGAAATCCAGACATTGCATCTCCTTGTTTAAATCCAGTTCTTATCTTGAACCACTCCGATTGTTCACCTTCATCCAACACTGCATACTTACTGTCCTCGTATAAAATCTGGACCATTCTAGTTATATTGTGTGGGATTCCGTAGCTGTCTATCCGTTATTTTTTTCAAAGACTCCATTGGTTCATGTATCATATATATCTAAACAAGAACATGTAGCACGATAATTCTATTGAGACAAGAACATTACAGTGATAGCAGGAGAGCGCAAACTGTGATTATGCTCATATAAACACCGGGCACCTTGCGAGCCTTGCGACAACAAAAATCACGGACGGCCTCATCAAAGTCTGCTTATCGCAAGATGTTATGTTATGTGCTCTTTGCTATTAGACAGGTGAGGCCTTCCTTGGTTAGACTTGTTCTTGGGTGTTTCCATTTATTTTAATGAATACCCACCGCTTTAAGAAATGTTAATAATTCAGCGAGGTTGATAAGCAAGGCATTGGTCCATATCTCCTGTGTGGATATTGACGAGTCGCAACATTCTGGATCTCTTCGGGACTAAGCTTTTCAAGTTGACCAAAGAAACGAAATCGATAACAGATTAGCTCATAAGCAAAGAATCGATGTTCCAGAGAGGTAACAAATTGATCGATAACCGGTATGTAGCTTTCAGCACAAAACCTCTGTAAAGGAGAAATGTATATTTTCGGCGCTCAATCATCTTATAATAATAGTGGATTCAACCGCATGTTCCGTTGATGCTGGCGAGTCTGCACGTATTTTGGTGTGCCCGATTTCTCTGCTTCTTGTCGCTCGGACTTATTGATGCATTCTCGTTTGTCTCAACAAAACGTTTCAGCGACTCCATCGTTTCCACTGCAGCGTTCAGATCTAGTTTGGGATCTGTTTATTCGTTCCATTAACCCTATATAGAATCTTATGTCAGATGACAGAGGATATCCCCGTCTCCAGCGTTCATTTTGTTTGTCTCGCAATGTACTTTAAACTGTTCATCCAGATCGTCAGCAAATTTGGCCAGCACGTCTCTGATTTGAGGATACCTCTGCATGAGCTCTTTACTGGCGTCACCACTGAACAACTAATTGGTTTGGGAATATCAGTCAGCATTTCATAAAGACGTGTGGACGCAGTGAAAAGACAACCGTAACCCCAAGAGTCGAAGAAACCCACAGCAGTTAGACAACTTTCAGTGGCTAGTTTTTCAAGCCTTGAATGGAGGCCATTGTACCTTCCGCGCATGACTCAGGCATTGCCATACGACTGGCCACAACAATGTTTTATGTCAATCTCGTGGGTATCGAGAAATACCATAAAACTTTAGAAAACGTATGTCCTGCGCCTTGTGACCCTGGCCAGTCATGAACTTGACAAAACGCACAATTGATGTAGTGTGCTCCGTGTAACGATAAACTAGAGTTAGCTACCATCGTCCTCATGTCAATCGTGGAATCAAGCGTAATCGAGTTGTATCTGGAATGTTTGACGCGCGAAATAATCTCATCCAAATCACGTGGTTTACCCCGGTTCAATTCATTCATAAAACATAACTCAAATTAATTATATGCGATGCGTCTCTGGCAATTAGTACCCCTGGTGGATGGTGTACAGTACCATAGCCACTAATTGTGTTTGAGTTGACACAAACCCGTTGACGGTTACTGTTGGCAATGCTAATAGAATGTGTTTCAGGGTGGTGTGTACATTTTGTTGTGTTCATGTTTGTTCTATTAACAATGAAGCTGGCTTTTTGTGCTCCGTGAGTAGAGTAGTGTGAGTCATTTAACTTCCATGCAGGATTTTATGATGGAATTTTGATTCGTGTTCTGCGCGAGCAGTTGTTTAAAGTAACTGATGTTCCTGCTGATGCAAAATGGGTACTTAGCAGAAAGGAGACGCTTTCATCTTTTAGAGATCCAACATTTGCTTGATAATAATGTGAAACTCCTTTTCTAATCCCCCCCATTCTATCTCATGCGCATGCGCATGCGCACACATCTACACTAATTGTGGAAGAACATAATTATACATATATGTATATTACTTACATAATTAACCGATCGCTAGATTTCAGGTTACTGTTGGTTTTCGAATAGTTCTAAGCACTTCTGGATTCAATATGAACCTAGAACTAAAAGCCACAAGTGAAACATGAAACTGGAATTATTGAGTCGTGCAGCGATGTTTATTAAACTTAGGGACTAGTTAGGGTAACAATTTATGTTGGTGAACATGTGGTTAACCTGAACATTTACCGAAGCTGGGAAGTTATTTCCGTTGTCAATTAAGATAATGGACTCAATTCGGAACAGGCATATTTTTTTTCCATTGAGGTATTTTGTTACCAATTAAAATGCAGATTTTGAGAACATTATGAATAATTAGTTTTTTGGACAAAAAGTGCCATTTTCGGACACATCCAATATGTTGTTAATTTGACAGTTGAAAGGAAATTTTCATTGTATGAAAACTTGTGTAATTTTGATAGTGAAAGTACCATGTTTGGGTCTGCTCCAATATTATGTCATTTTATAGCACCCTTTCCCCTTTAGAAAACAAAATCTAGCCTAATGGTGCTTGCATTTTTATGGATAAAATGTACGTGTATAGTCATGCAATGATTCTAATTGAACTGAGATGGGATCAGTTTGTTCAGTTTAACATTGTGTTAAGCCGAGGAAGTGATTTATGTAGTCAATTCAGGTGACAGACTCATCTATGAGCATACATTTCCTGTTTTCTTCACAGGTAGTTTATCGCAACTAAAGTGAAAGTTTGGAATAATGCTCTTTTTATAAAGAAATTGTTATTTTAAAAACAAAATGCTGTTTTGGGACATAGCCTCCGGTATACTGTCTGTTTACAAGTGAGACAGGAAATTATAATGTTTAGCAACTTTCCCTTGTAACCGTGGAAGTGTCCGTTTGGGGACACTGTCCCATTAGTCTGTCCTTTTATAGCATAGTTTTTGCTGTTGACAATATAATGTAACTCTTGGACTTGCCATTTTATGAAATAAATTGCCCATTTGTCAGTAAAAATATCCTTTGTTACCAAAGAACTTGCGGCATTGGAGGATAATTGTCAATGTTTATAACGATTTGCTCCCCAACTTACGCCTTGTTTAAGAGTTTGCCCTTTTATGGACAATTTGATTCTGTTTTAAGCGGAAAGAGCCTGTTTATGGAGAATGTTGTCCTGTTTGGAATGAAAATTATAGTCCCACGTAATTTCTTCAATATAGTTGTCGTTTTTATTTTAGAAACAAAATGCAGTATACCCTTTCCTTTGTTAGTTTAATGAAAACTGCAGTTTTTGGTTTTTGAGACATGGCCACAAGTATTTGCCAGTTTATAGAGCAATTGGCCTATTTCCGTATGGACTTAGATAACAACTACTTGTCTTTTATGGTAACAAAAATCAGGTTATATCTCTCAATACATTGCCATTTTAAAATATGTTTGTTTTTACCATTGAAAGAGCTTTTTAAGGACTTGCCCGTTATGGCTAAATTTGCACATTGTTACATTTTAAAATACCCTCACAAAATCTCTAATATGTATATTACAATGGGCTGATGACCTGTTAAAAAGAAAAAAACTGTGTAAAGATTGGGCTTGGGCGGCAATGCCACGGCTTTGTATGTTAAAAACGTCATATATGAAACAGTCATTCGTGTAGTACGTCACGCTTAATGGTGGGGGTTCTCCGGATCAACATAGAGAAACGTATTAGGAGGGTCTCTGGGCAAGCGTTACGAAACATTTAAAAACGAAACCATGTTAGCTAGTTTAACTAAACATTTCACACAGACAGCAATAATCACTGCGTCATTTACAGCCAGGTGTTTGCGTCCTTTAGTGTTTGAGCGCATCAATGCAAAAATAGCTCCCAATGTCTTCAATATGTAATACTGTTGACGTGCTGTCTTATGTCGCGTTGACACCGCCTAGACAGAGCGCACACAGCCCTCACTTCATGATCAACGTACGGTTCTGGCAGTAGGTAATGAAACGCCAATGTTAGAAAGTATGCAAGATGTGTGGTCTCTTACGAAACAAACAGGCAAAGTAGGGTGAACGAGATTGCACAATTTTAGAAACCGAAGTAGGTCTAGGTCTCGAGCTCCCTTTGACAGTCCGGCACGACCACTCGCGCAGCTGTCGCCTGCGCCCCTCCCCCTAACAGTAATCACGCCTATTAAAGTAGGTCTAAACATTAACAATTGATATATTATTGTTTATGGTTAGTTATGCATGTACTTTATTCTAGTAATTTATAATGTGTTCTTGTACTTGATTTTTTATTCTAGTTTTTATGTACCATGATAGATAGCCCTAGGGCCTTTTTCAAAAATAATTTCCTTTTAGGGGTAAGCAGCATTATGAAGCATTACAAACGGGTGGAGGGTCTTAAATTCCAAATTTAGCGTAACATACTATAAGGATGGAGCCAACCAATGTGCTATATTAACAACGTAATTTTGTTATGGAAAGCATTTACACACACGAACATACACATGTCACTTGGGATTAATTATTAACGTAACTAAAATACAGTCAATCCTGATTAGCACGTGAGTGTTGACATTATATTCAGGAAATATATGGCTTTTCGCGAGTGAAATTGTCATGCACCGAAAATACGCCAACGAGCGCTCAGTTTTTATGCTTTTGTTAGATGAGTGCAGCATTTGACAGGAGAGATTAAGCCAATTCTCCTGCAATTACACGTCAACGACTTTTCGCTCACGGCCTTGTCAAGGTTCGTTGCATCAGATCAGCACGTTGTTTCAATCACCGGTGAACATTCTAAACATCGCGTGAATGCGTCCAACATTCCTGATCTGATCGCATGCCAACACGGAGTTATCCAATTTAGCTTCTATTACGTAACAAACCCTGCCGAGCGGGCGCTTCTGTCAACGCACCTCGCAATTTGTAAAAGTGTGACGCTTGTAAGGTAACAACCAGCATTAAACGACCGCCAGTACTAATGTGGAAGGAGCACAGTTGCCACGTTTGTGCAAAGCAACAATGTCCTTCAGGTGTAGCAGTTCCGCTTAAACTGGGATTCGTGTATATTGTAACGTCGCCAGACAGTCGGACAAAACAGACGTCGGGCATGGTTTGCATTTCCCGGATGGTTGGCGCAGAAACACGTACTGTGGAAGATTGGTTAGTAAATGTCGTGTTGTTTAGCCAGCCAGACAGATTTACACACTGCACTACACTTGCACTAGTGTGATGTCTATTGAATATTTTGCCAGTCTCAATACATATATATATATGCGCTTGTTCGATTAATTAGGTTATTGTGCAATGATCAAAGTATTAGAAACAAATATTATTGTATCGTTACTTACCACACAATTATATGTAATAGTTGAAATATTTATTAACGAAACGCACCACGTGGGAGTAAACTGGCCATAGCCAATCGTGGCTCCTTAAGACGTAAACATTTAGAATTATAAACATATGTTCTCACTTCAACACCCCCCGTTTCCAATTCACCATCGTTACTGTACTATGCTGTACTGTATTGTACTTGAACCGTTGTTATGATACTATTATACTAAGTCATTTTCTTTTACCGTAGTACTTAGTACAGTAGCCCTCATTGCATATTGTACATCTTCGTTCCCATGTCCTGAGTGAAGGCATTTACATTTCCCAAAGTTGAACAACATTTGCCACTTTTCAGACCATTTGATCAGCCTGTCAAGATCATCTTGTAAATGCTGTTTATCTTCATCACGTTTAATCCTTCTAAATACTTTTGTATCATCCGCAAATTTCAACACCTTCTTGTTATATCATCGTCCAAATCATTTATATATATTGTAAGAATAACATAGGTCCCAGTACTGATCCCTGTGGTATCCCACTCAAAACTGATTTCCAGTCTTCTGTCAATCAGCCATTTTTCTATGCAGTTAATTATACCATTTCCTACGTCGTGGGCCTTTAGTTTAAGCAGTAATCTTTGATTTGTCGAAAGCTTATTAAGTGTCAAAAATCGTGAGAAGTGGCAAACAAAATGTCATGAAGATGGATGCCTATGCAGCAGGAGGGGAGATGTTAGAGTATTGGTTGGTTGGTTCTGCTGGGCCTGATGCTGTAATAGGACATGCTGAAGAGTAGATATTGACTTAGGCAGCGGAGCCGAGTCAACTAAAAAGAAACAACCGATGTATTTGCAATGTTGCCAACATAATCTAGACACTATAAACTTGTGTGTAGCTAAAGTGAAACGAAATGTGTAGATCAGGTATATGCGAAACATGAGGTTAATTAATATCAGAATGAATTGTACAATTAGCCTGTAGATATGAATTCTTTGTAAATTTACTTTATGAGTACACATTTTCTAACAGTAAAATGTTGTCCTTGAATGGTGAAGTGCAAATTCACAAAGCAATGTTAAATATGATGGAGAAATAAGGTAATTATGTGCAGTCATACCACTAGATCATGCCAACAGAAGTGATGGTCTGATACAAAGTATTTATTGAGCGGAAATGCGCAATCCTAATGTACCAAATACTTACTGAAAATTGTTCCACACAGAAACGGAGTTGAAAGGGAAAGAAATTTTGTGACGTATTTTATTAGAATGTGCAACATTTCACATGTCCCATGCCTGCTTTTGTAGTTTTGTAGAGTTGGATGAACCATGTATGGCTTAATGATATCTATGTTCGAAATACTGCATTGTTGCCTAATATTTTAAATGCCAGTACGTTATAATGAAAATTTCAAAAGCACATGGTAAAGAAAAGTTAGGTTTTAGTAGTAAATTATTTAAAGATGTATCGATATGCTCGTCTAGCTGTGGCAACAGAATGCTGGAATGTATTAAAGAGTGAAATTAAGTGCATAGTCGATAAATTTGTACCCTTCAAAAAACAAGGAAAACGGTCCAAAAAGAAACACTTATCGAAAGAAGCCATTAGAAAAATTAAGTACAAACAAATGATGTGGAAGTCATACAGATGTACTGGAAATGATGATGACTACAACAGTTATAAAGAAGCACTTAACCAAGCTACAGCTGAAATTAGAAATTCAAAGAGAAGCTATGAACAACAATTAGCTAGTAATATAAAACATGACAGCAAGAGTTTTTATGCGTATGTTCGAAGCAAACAGAAAGTTCAAGATAAAGTCGGTCCTCTAGAAGATAGTGCTGGAAATATAATATCAGAGGGATTCTTAATGGCAGAAGACCTGAATGAGTACTTTAGTTCAGTGTTTACCAGGGAAGATATTAGTTCACTGCCAGTACCAGAGGCTAAGTTCAAGGGGGCAGATTCAGACTACTTAGGACAATTAATTGTAACCCCGGAAATGGTAGGTAAGAAAATAAGGGCTATGAAGGATAATAAATCACCTGGAGTGGATGGTATTCCACCCAAACTACTATTGGAAATTGTAGAACAAATTAGCATACCGCTTGCAACAGTTTTCAATTTGTCATTAGAAGAGGGAGTGGTTCCTTTAGAATGGAAAGAAGCAAACATTATACCGTTATTCAAAAAAGGTTCGAGAAACAAGTCAGAGAACTATAGACCAGTGAGTTTAACATCAGTGATTTGTAAATTGTTAGAAAGACTAATTAAAGATCACATGGTGGATTTTCTTGTTAAACAAAACTTGATAAACCCATCTCAACATGGTTTTTTAAAGCGAGGTCATGCTTAACAAATATGTTATGTTTTTTGGAAGACATCACTAAGTGGGTAGATGAGGGATCACCAGTAGATATCGTCTACTTAGATTTTCAAAAAGCTTTCGACAAAGTACCACATCAAAGATTACTGCTTAAACTAAAGGCCCATGGCATAGGAAATGGTATAATAAACTGGATAGAACAATGGTTGATTGACAGAAGACAACGTGTAGTAGTTGATGGGGAGGCTTCAAACTGGAAATCAGTATTGAGTGGGGTACCACAGGGATCAGTATTAGGTCCTATATTATTCTTAATATATATCAACGATTTGGATGATGAAATAACAAGCAAGGTGTTGAAATTTGCGGATGATACAAAAGTGTTTAGAAGGATTAAAAGTGATGGAGATAGACAGCATTTACAAGATGATCTTGACAGGTTGATCAAATGGTCTGAAAAGTGGCAAATGTTGTTCAATTTTGGGAAATGTAAATGCCTTCACACAGGACATGGGAACGAATATGTAGAATATACAATGGGGGAACTGTACTAAGTACTACTGTAAAAGAAAAAGACTTAGGGCTGACAATTAGTGCTGACATGAAGGTTTCAGAGCAGTGTGGAATTGCAGCTTCAAAGGGAAATCAAATCCTTGGATTGATTAGGCGAAATATAGCATATAAAGAAAAAGAACTAATAATACCGCTGTACAAAACAATAGTTAGGCCTCATTTAGAATATTGTATACAAGCGTGGAGGCCATACCGCAAGAAGGACATAGATATGCTAGAAAGAGTACAGAGGAGAGCGACTAAAATGATACCAAAACTGAGGGATCTTAGTTATGAAAAACGCCTAAAAGAATGTGGTTTAACAACACTAGAGACCAGGAGATTGAGAGGAGATCAGGTAGAAGTGTTTAAAATATTGAATGGTTATGAAAATATTGATAGAAATATGTTTTTTTCAGTTAAGAAAGATAGAAAGACTAGAGGACATGAAGTTACATTAGTAAAGGAGCAGTGTAGATTAGACGTGAGAAAGTTCTCATTTTCACAAAGGACTGTGAATGAATGGAACAGATTATCTGATGATTGTGTGGGTGCTAGTAGTGTGAATATGTTTACAAATAAAATCGACACATACCTCAGAAGGGCTGGATATATGTAGATAAAAGGGTTGGACTCTCGATAAGCCAAAGGGCTTCCTTGTCCACCTGCCATCTAGAGTTAATTCTCTGGATGGCAATCTTGTTAAATCTTGTTAAATCTAAATAATACAGTATATACGTGTTACGAAACTATCTGAACAATCATATAAACCCACTTTTTAAGTGTTAGGCTCCCAACTGGATATATCCTTGCTTGTTATCTTAAGCCGCCGGTCCACTCCTGTAACCGAAAACCAAAATTGCATTACATACTGGAAGAATTCAAATGTTATTTTCAATTGGCAGGCACGGTTGAAATAATAGCTAATTCAAACATATTCCATATAACGAACTTGTGAAAGAAAGTTACATTTGGATTCTCTTCCTAAATCACATTTAGATATGCGTACATTATGTAAGGGGTCATCTATAAAGTACGGAGAGAGGTCTGTTGGCAAGCGTGGCGATGCGCTACAAGAGATGGGGGTCTCTGCACCAGTCTTACGTAACGAATCGTAATATTTCAAACGTTTATTCCAAAAGCATTTCAATGGAAAATCAGCTACATACACTAAAACTATTAAAACCCCAAATAAATTTAAAGAGCATCCCAACAGAAACCTCTACTATTATATCAGCATTTAAAAGCATAAAAAAATATGACGCGAACTCATATGCGCCATCCAGTACGTGGATTATGTTGAATTGAAATGGCTTGACGAGCATGATGTGAACAATCACAGTAATCCCCCATTTCAGAAACTTTATTGGTATTTGAACCCCAGTTATCCTCTTCGACAACATGATGAATCCTTGGGAGGAAATTTAGTGAGGGGATAGACAAGTCAGCAAAAGTGTGTTTGCAGTGTGACGGGTGTATATACATAACACTATCAATTGCATTAATACATGTATCATTACATTTACTAAATATTCACAAACATGAACATGTGTTGCTACTTTATTAGTTTTACAAAACTTGTATTTTATGTGTAAATAACGAATCGATACAGCTATGCTACGAATATAATAATGGTATAGATGTATCCACTTTCAAGTGTATATTTCAAATCCACATATTACTATTCATTTATGACCTGGCTCAATATCCGTTTAAGAGCTTCATTAAAATGTTGAATACGTATTTTCAAGTTTCACACCAAGCATATTATACTCACTAGTGATGCACTTGTAGACGGTTATGTGTGTGTGTGTGTGTGTGTGTGTGTGTGTGTGTGTGTGTGTGTGTGTGTGTGTGTGTGTGTGTGTGTGTGTGTGTGTGTGTGTGTGTGTGTGTGTGTGTGTCTGTATGTGTGTGTGTCTGTGTCTGTGTCTGTGTGTGTGTGTCTGTGTGTGTGTGTGTGTGTGTGTGTGTGTGTGTGTGTGTGTGTGTGTGTGTGTGTGTGTGTGTGTGTGTGTGTGTGTGTGTGTGTGTGTGTGTGTGTGTGTGTGTGTGTGTGTTTGTGTGTATGCATGTGCGTGACATGTGTCCCTATCCATTGTGTATAACAGTCAACTTTCTACATCACCATTTATGTTATCTGCTAAGGGAGTAGAAGGATGCGTGACATTGTGCAGGTGATTGTGAAAGACCAAGCATTGTCTCTAGGGGCGAGAAGGGCCCTCCTGAGAGAGAGAGCCAAGACACTTGTTGATGTCAGCAGGAGAGTTAAGCACAATAAGCATGCCTCTGCAATCAAGTATAGAAATAGGACCAGAAAAGGTATGGAGACAACAAATAAGGAAGAAATCTTTCTAAGTATACTGCTGGACAACAACTTTGGTAAAGTCCAAGGAGGGGGAATTCATGCCATAACAGTTTGCCCAACTGGACAACATCTCAGGATTCCAGTTACGTTGGAAGTGAAGTATTACTTAATAGGGAGGGAGGGAGGGAGGGAGGGAGGGAGGGAGGGAGGGAGGGAGGGAGGGAGGGAGGGAGGGAGAGAGAGATCCCTAGCAAACTGCGACTGGGTACGGCTCCAGCTACACTACCCGCATACATAACAATAGCCTATGCAACCGCTTGCACGAAACAATTCCGCCAGGGTTACATAATATGTTATATTAGTTGTGTTACCGATTCGTTATGGGGTCGTACATGTCAACCAGCCCAAAACACGAACGGATTATATGCCCACGAACATTATTATTTGTAAGTTTACAACTTCATATTTATTCCTTTCCAAACATGTTTTGTTCATTTTATTATGCCATTACATTACACCTTCCCACAATTACCAACTTCGTGAATTGCACGCATGACTTGATTTTGACTAATGATTTGTTTGCTCTATTGTGTGTTTCGATCAACCAACATTCAATAAATGTTAAATGAAATTATTGGCGAATTTACCAAAAATCTCAGATGTCATCACACATAGAAGACTCGGGTAAAATTGGGCATGTGTGTCGTATACAAAACGAAAAATCCCTGGACGCAGCTTTCATACAAGCGTTTTGTGTATTAGAAGATTTGTTTTGTGAAGCGCAGTATCCTGTCCTAATAACCTCTGTATGCGCTTTACATTTTACCCCTGGCGCACCTATTTCTTCTTACACCTTTATGAGAATTAATTATTATTTTTATGACAACAATATCAAATAAATTTCCGAGCGCACGTACAAGGAAGCGTTATGCAACGAGGCCATAAAATGTTGTGTTACCTGTAAACTCGATGTTAAGGATGAAGGCACAGCTAATAAAATATCAAAGTGTTTATTGGTGATTTATGCATTATAACACCGTTGTTAACTCTAACCAAATTGCATACTGCCGGACATTATATCGGAAGACGGGCAATGTTCACTTTTTTAATCCCCTCAAGCGGACTCTTTGTTTTTGGCGGAAGGTGTCTCGCTACCTGTGCACAGGTCTAATGGCATATCAGCTCAACATTTTAACTGGCCTGAATTATCCACACTGGCACCGCAAGATATGAGCATAGTATGTAGATAGTTGATGTAGACCGTCAGACTCTCAATTGAGATTTTATGTCCGACGACTGGGCGACTGCAAAATAAAACAACTTGATATTGATCGTGTATCCAAGTGAAAGGTACGCTATTAAGATATCCCTTACAAAAAGAACCAATAGTATACCATTGAATACCATTCGGTACCCTTGGACCATTCGATGGTAAATGTATGGTATTTGAACATATAATTCAATACCATTCAATGACAAATCAGTGGCTCAATGGTACTGTTAATGGTATTTGAACATATCATTCAATACCATTCAATGATAAATCAGTGTCTCAGTGGTACTCTCAATGGTATTTGAACGTACTGTTGCCGGACCCCGAGCGGTATGGGTTCGTCGATTTGGGTGGTTAGGTGTCGTCCGGTGCGGTAAAGGAAACACTGCCGAGGCGAATGCAACTTCTTTATTTCGCAACAGCAGTACCCAGCTGCTTCAAATTCAAACTACAGCGGACGCTACAACATGCACCAACTACGCGAAGGTCATACTAAAATGAACAACAATCAAATGAGGTATTCTCGGAACCACAGTCTAGAACACTTTCCCGCCGGTTCGCTCACAGTATAACAACAACTACGTCACTCCTCTTCACCCCCCCCGAATCCCACACGTCCCCGGCCGAACCCGGTACACCAACATAATACACGATTTCTGTTACAATGCCCCCTCATCAGCCGTAACCGTCCCTGGTTACTGATTTCTATTGCAACTCACCCATGACACTTACTAAAGTTATCAAACAATAATCTACACTCAATATTATCTACAATCAGACATTATCCGTCGAACTAAATGCAGTTCAAGCAGATACTACACTACAATCTGAACGTGACGGAACTCTGTCACTACATAGTCATAGTTCAAGCATGTACTACTCTACATGACGGAACTCTGTCACCATAATTATAGTCCAAACATGTACTAGGGAAAAATCAGTCACGATATCGTGCAGGTCTATTCCTCTTTCTCCGAGTCTTCCGCGGAAGGGCCCTTGACCCATTGCCCGTCGGCGACAACTGTTCTCTCGCAGCTTCACTTGACGGCTGTCGTCTGCTGGTCGACGGCGACTGTTCTTGCCCCGGACCAGAATGTCGTCGTAGGTTGTCTCTGGCGATTGCAGCCCATCGGGTGTCCACAGGCGCGCCTCGATACCGTCGCAGTCGGTCCTTGTGCACCAGCTTCGGTGTTCTACGTGGTCCATGTCGCACCCGATACAGGACATCGTTGATCCGGTCAGCTATTTGTCCCACTGTTTGGCTAGCTTGGGACACATGCCCTTCTTCCGCTGGGGGTTGTTCATCCACACAGGATCGCCAACATCAAACCGATTGTGGTCAGCACGAAGATCGTAGTGGCGCTTCGCTCTGCCATGTGTCAGCTGGGTCTGTGAGCGAGCGAATTCATGAACAGATTCTAAACAGTCACGTAGGTCGGTCACGTACTTGCAGTACTCAATAGGCTCTTCGTCAGGGCGCCCATACATCAAGTCGACGGGCATTGTAATTTCGCGTCCATACACCAACATACTCGGCGTGTACCCAGTGGTGTCGTGAACGGCCGACCGATACATCAAAAGCAAAGGAAGCTTCTGATCCCAGGTACCTTGATGCTCTCCGATGAACATCGCGAGCTGCTGACCAAGTGTCCGGTTGTACCGCTCCACCATGCCGTCGGATTGGGGGTGTAGAGCTATTGTCCTCGTCTTGTGGATGCCCAATAACTGGCACATCTCTGTAAATACTGCGGACTCGAAATTTCGCCGTTGATCGGAATGGATCTCCGCTGGGACGCCGTATCGAGATACGAACTCATTGACGAGCACGGACGCAACAGTAGTAGCCTCCTGGTTAGGCAACGCATATGCTTCTGGCCACTTTGTAAAGTAGTCCATTACCACCAATAGATGTCGATTCCCAGCATCGGTCTCTGGGAAAGGGCCCATGAAGTCCAGCGCTATCCTCTCCATGGGACAGCCCACGTCATACTGTTGCAGAGGTGATCGTGTCTTCTTGCCAGTGCCCTTTTTCGCTGCGCATATGTCACATCGTCTACACCATGCGTCTACGTCGATACGACATTTTGCCCAGTAGAAACGTTGGCGCACCTTTCCCAGCGTCTTGTTTCCACCCAGATGTCCTCCCGCCGGTTCGTCGTGAAGTTGTCGCAGTATCGCTGCTCGTTCGGTTTTGGGCAAAATAAACTGCCACAAAGCTATGTCGCCTCTAGGCGATTCCCAGCGCCGGTAAAGGGCTCCCTCGCGCATCTGAAGACTGTCCCATTGGGCCCAGTAGATCTTCACGTCCTCGCTCATCGCGGACACCTCCGCCCAGCATGGCCGCTGTCCCAGTTCTTTCCATTTTAAGACTGGTGCGATAGTGGTGTCTGCGAGCTGTTGCTCTCTCAGTGACTTCGACTCAATTTCTGTGTGCGTCACCACACGTACTTTTGCAGTAGTGTCCTCTTCCCGTTGCTCGTTGCGAAGACAGTGGCGACATTCTGATACAAAACACGGTCGTGGCGCTCTGGACAAGGCGTCAGCATTGGTATGACTCTTTCCCGCGCGATGGATCACATTAAAGTCATATTCTTGGAGTTTCTGCAACCACCGGGCCGTCTGTCCCTCTGGGTTTTTAAACCGCAATAGCCATTGCAGGGAGGCGTGGTCACTTCTCACAAGAAACTTGCGGCCGTATAAGTAGTGGTGAAATTGTCCCACAGCTGTGACGACTGCAAGTAGTTCTTTCCTAGTGACACAGTAGTTTCGCTCGGTTTTTCGCAGGGTCCTACTGTAATATGCGATGACCCGCTCTTTTCCCTCCTGTACCTGGGACAAGATGCAGCCGATCCCTACATCACTGGCATCAGTATCCACTATGAAGTCACCATCACTCTCAGGAAACGCCAACACTGGGGCCGTAGTCAGTACTTTCTTCAAACGTTGAAAGGCGGCAGTACACTCAGCTGTCAAATCAAATGCCTTTCCTTTCTCTGTTAGTCGATGCAGTGGCTTTGCGATTTCAGCGAAATCTGGCACAAATCTCCTGTAGTAAGTACAAAGGCCAATGAAGCGGCGAACATCCTTTGTTGTAGTTGGGACAGGCCATTCATCTATGGCAGCGGTTTTTGTCGGGTCCGTAGCCACGCCGTCGGCGCTGATGACATGCCCGAGATATGCGACCTCCCGACGAAACAGGTTACATTTCTTCGGGCTGAGTTTAAGTCCAGCACAACGAAATCGACCCAGCACCTCTCGTAGGCAGTGCACGTTGTCATCAAATGATCTGCCGTGCACCAGGATGTCGTCCAAGTACACCATGCAAGTCGTCCAGGGCAAACCACGAAGCACCAGTTCCATGAGCCTCTCGAAGGTCGCTGGTGCGTTACAGAGGCCAAACGGCATGACCCGAAACTGCCAGAGTCCGGTACCAGTGGAGAACGCAGTCTTCTCCTTGTCCTCTTCGTCCACCTCCACCTGCCAGTAGCCACTTTTCAGGTCCAGTGTGCAGAACCATGAAGAACCGGAGAGAGCCTCAAGAGTAGAGTCAATGCGTGGCAATGGGTAAGCGTCTTTCCGAGTCAAATCATTCAGCAGGCGATAGTCAACACAAAAACGAGTTGAACCGTCTTTCTTCTTAACCATGACGATGGGTGAAGACCATGCGCTAACTGAAGGCTCAATTATCCCTTGCTTCAGCATGTGGTCAACCTCAACCTGCGCGTCTTGTTGTTTCGCCAGCGGTAATCGGCGTGGAGGCTGGCGTATCGGTCGAGCATCCCCCGTGTGTATCGTGTGCTTCGTGATGTTAGTGCGGCCGATGTCGTTCGGCGAGGAGGAGAACACATCTTGGAATTCGATCAGCAGTTCCATGAACGTGCGTCGCTGCTCCAAGTCCAGATCCTTGTCGCTGTTGTTGTACAACTCCTCCAGATGAGGAGGTAGGAGGTTCCCCCATCCGCTGGGTGTGTCGGTCTCTCCCTTCTTGACATAGCAGACTGCGTGACAGCTCCCGACCACTGTACCCTTCTTTAGATGTATAGGGTTCTTGGTGGTGTTTGCAAGTCGGACTGGAACGATATCATTCGAGCAGTCAACCAGTGTCCTTCCTAACACAAAGCCGCCAGAAGCGTCCTGAACTGGTTCAACTACACCCAGACCATCGCACGCGTGTTCCGCTATCACAGCCGGCGCAATCACCCGGGTCCTCGACTTGAGTTCGACATCGCAGTTTAAGGTTATCCGATGACAGAAGGGCGCATGGCAGGTTGCACTCCGTAGAAGGGGCACTTGCATGTTTTGCAGTTCTAGAATACGGTTTGGGATGTCTACTCGACAGTTGAAAGCATTCATGAAGTCAAGGCCCAGAATACAATCGTCTACGATGTCAGCCACGAACACTTGCTGGCAATTCGTGAAGTCGCCAATCTCCACCGTCACTTCTCCACGGCCATAAATGGGTGTCACCTCTCCTGTAGCAGTCTGCAGTTGCGTATTTCCCAGTAGCTGTTCAACTATGTTGACCGACTGCAGGATGCTCTTCTTTACGACAGACACACTAGCACCAGTGTCTATAAGCATCCTACATGGTTGTCCTTCAATCGTTCCTTCTACGTACAGTCCCCCATCATGGCCGCCAAATGTGCGCACCTCGATGACACCCGTAAGGGCATTACTTAATCCTCCTACTGCCGGTCTCCGCCCCGTGAGGCCGGCTGCTGTTCGTTTCCCAGATGTCGCGATGACGGCGATGCCCACTCTGTCTGTCTCGGCGACTGTCGACAGGTTCGCCTAAAATGGCCTACGTTGCCGCAATTCCAGCATCTGCGTGGGTCTGGCAGATCGTCCCTGGGTGGCGCTGCCCGCTTATCCAGAAGTAACTTCTGGACTCCCTCCGCCACTGCTAGTAGCGTCTCTGTTAATTGTCCGTACTCCGACTTCTTGTTTGATGCAGAATCTTCTGCCACTGCCACGGCTCGTACGCTTGGGGTTTGTCGCACTGCCATGTTGTACGACTCCAGCTCCATAGCGAGGCGCAGAGCTTCATGCAGGCTGGCTGGTCTTGCCTGCATCAAGAGGATGCGTAAATCATCGTCAGTTAAAGCATCGACAAACTGTTCTTTGGCGTGCTCGTCTTGCAGGCTCGATGGTACATCCCGATAAACAAGACGAGACAGACGCTCTATGTGTTCTGCCAGTTCAGGCAAAGACTCTCCTTTGCGCCTCCGGCGACTACGGAGCTGCACCCGACTCAACTCCCGCTGCCCGGTCGCTCCAAACTTCATCTCGAGTGCGGTTACGAGGACACAGTAGCTGCGGCGCTTCGTGCTGTCCATGCCACCTAGCACATTGGCTGCTGGTCCTTCCAAGCTGGTGGCTAAAAAGGCAGCTTTCTCCGAGTCCTGCCATCCATTGAGCTCTGCGACCATCTCGAACTGGGCGTGGTAGCTCTCCCACGTCGTCTTTCCGTCAAACTTCGGTGGACGCTGACGAGTGTGTCCACCCAGGGAAGGCCGATACATCGATGCGGAGGTGACGTATGTAGCCACGAACGGTGACGCGTTATGACTGAGTGGAGTCACTCCACTCACGCCATCCTCCAAATGTCGGAGCCGACTATCCAGTTGCGAGGTCTGCTCGGCAAGTTGTGTGGTCTTCTCTTCCAGCTTCTGCTCAAACTGGTCGATTTTGGCCGCGACTGTCGCATCTAACGCTTGGACAGCCTCCAGTTGTTGCTGCTGTAGCTGCTGTAATTCTTCTTGTCTCTCATGCTGCTGCTGTTGTTGCTGCTGCTGTAACATGTCAGCGAACGCCTGCCTGTTTATTACTGCCGGTTCTGGCGGGGTTGCTGGCTCTTCCTGCCGCGACTTACGGGAAGTGGCACGTCTCGGCATTTTCAGTTCCACACCAAAATCCCGTTTCCTGACACCAAATGTTGCCGGACCCCGAGCGGTATGGGTTCGTCGATTTGGGTGGTTAGGTGTCGTCCGGTGCGGTAAAGGAAACACTGCCGAGGCGAATGCAACTTCTTTATTTCGCAACAGCAGTACCCAGCTGCTTCAAATTCAAACTACAGCGGACGCTACAACATGCACCAACTACGCGAAGGTCATACTAGAATGAACAACAATCAAATGAGGTATTCTCGGAACCACAGTCTAGAACACTTTCCCGCCGGTTCGCTCACAGTATAACAACAACTACGTCACTCCTCTTCACCCCCCCCCCCGAATCCCACACGTCCCCGGCCGAACCCGGTACACCAACATAATACACGATTTCTGTTACAATACCATTCAATGACAAACCTGTGTGTCTCAGTGGCACTCTCAATGGTATTTGAACATACCATTCAGTACCACTGGACCATTCAATAATCAATCATGTTTCAGTGGTACTCCCAATGGTATTTGAACATATCATTAAATACCATTCAATGATAAATCAGTATATCTCAGTGGTACTATCAATGGTATTTGAACATAGCAGTCAGTACCACTGGACCAATCAATGATCAATCAGGTTTCAATGGTACTCGCAATGGTATTTGAACATATCATTCAATACCATTCGGTTAGAAAGTTCGACAGTCATTAGGGGTTGTCACTACCGGCTACATTCTATATTCATTCATCCAGATGGGCGGTTGCCGTGTCCTCATCGGTCTGTCCTGAATTCCAGATTGGCTCAGCACACTGTTAGTTTACCCATTGGCGACCATGTTAACGTTTCGTGTGATTATAAGAACACGTGACCTACAAAGTTTCTTAAACATCTCACCTGCTGTTACTATCATTTCATTGACATGCTGGTCGAGTTTAGTCAAAATGTAATATTTCTAGCTCTCGTAAAATGCCTGTATGTGTGTCACTCGTCAATATTTACGAATGGGTGCAGGCAGTAATCCGGCTAATGGGTCAACTAGCCAAATTGCTGCCAAATACCCTTCCGTTTAGTAAAATCAGCTACCAATGCACCATTTTACTGTCAAAAGCTTCTACCATCACACCGAGAAATCTGACTAGTCAAATGCTCTTATGTCAGAGCAGGTGAATTTTGTAAAAAAAATCATTTCTCAAAAATAAATTTCACTTTTTCGTTCAACAGTGTCCTGTCTCCAGATGTCGTCGTGGGAGTGTCCGGTTCCCTCGGGTCGTGTCCCTGATTGCTTTCTGACGTCGGTCATCCTCGAGCGCCAGGGGTCGCTGCTGCTGATTACGTCAGTGCCAGCCAGCAGTACCCCCTAACTGATCCCTTTGTGAAACTCTGAATTTAGGCTTAGCCTATGAAATCGCTCACTAGATCAGTGGATGGCGGCAGGTCAGGTGGTCGTAATAAAACTAATTTCAACCAACCGTGGTTCGTGTTACATGCAATGTTTAGGAAGTAGAAGCAATTATTCGAATACACAATACCGCTCAGCTGCTCCTGCTAATGGGCGAACGGGTCATTATATATTGGGATTACCAGAAGTCGTTTATCCGTCTTCAAATTGGGGCTGGTATTTGCGCTCTTCTCACGGGTGGCGCAGTCGTGACTGGCGAAGTCAATTACTGGTTTGACTCGGCTAACTTCCGCTATTCGTAGGAGATCTGCCAGGGCTAGTTTTCCATGGCAAACAGCCCTGGCTTGCGAGGATGACTTATACAGGATGAGTCACTTCGCCGGCAGCCAGTGGAGGCTATTCAGTGCTGCCGTGATGCTCTGTCGATCGTCCCGCCTAATACGTAATACGACTCTGGCCGCAGAAGGTTAAGTATACCATCTCAAGGCGGTGGAATAACCGGCTGGATATTCCGTACAAAATAGCGTTCCCGTAATCTATTCTTGAAGTATTAAAAGCATGTACGAAACACTTAATTGACTGTTACGGTCGTTAGTGTGTCGCGTATACGTGAGATTCGGTGCAGGTGGTAATATGCACTCTGGCACGCATTTGCTACTTCTGCCGCCATCGAGAAGTCGACATCAGTAGTAAAACCGAGATCTCTGACGACAGCAGATGTTGGCACAAGCTGACCGCAGACATCGACATGTGTTAGTGTTATTGGCGCGCAGAGGGTGGAGGATTTGATGACAATGGCCTGCTTTTTAGACCGGTTGAGATTTAGCCCATTGTCGCAGAGCCAGACGTTGACATCTCGAAGACAGGCCTCCATACGCGCGAGTGTTTCTGCGTGATCGGTTGGTGGAAAGTCGACGTACAGTTGAGTGTCGTCAGCGTATACATGTAGATGATGTTGTGTACCATGTTGTAGGAGAATCTTCGCTAGTGGCGCAATGTAAACATTAAATAGTATCGGTCCAACCTTGTGGAACGCCGGTCTTCATGACACTGATCTGCGATGTTTCTTTTTTGACGCGTACCACAGACATTCGGCCATGCAGGTAGGACGCTAGCCAAGCATGTGCTGCACCACAGATGACAGCTGTGCAGGCGTCGCAACAGAATAGCGTGGTCAAGTGTGTCGAAATATAGTTTCATTTCGTCGTCATTAAAAAAAAAACTTTTTGGCAATTCCATCCATCTGTTGACGACTTTTATTCTGTATATGACATTGAGAAAGCTTAATCCTTTGGTTTTGTTGCGCCAATGGGCTCGGATTTTGGCGCTATGGAAGTCATTCCATTATCATATTGTTTGTGTTGGACGGCAAATAACCACATTATTATATTCTCCGTGGATGATGCGACGTAAATTAATTTATAATGCTAATCCAGAAGCGCTATTTCAGTAACGCAGTTCATATTACTTACTTACAAGTAAGACTACATCTAGGTTTTGTACCCGAGGGGTCTGTGATTCAATACATAAAAGAAACATTAGCTGTAGTTCAATGAATGACGTCGCTTCCGTAAGAGTAGGCTATAACATAATTTCAACACAATAACCACTTAATTTGTTTTATTATAAAATTCGTAATACATATCAAAATAGTAAGTCGTCCGGCAGAGTTATTTAGTTGTTTTCGGCGCTGTGTTATTTCACAAAACTACCCACGATACTGTCTATGGCAGTCATCTTCCGCTTCAACACATTTTATAACTGATGGCTGAGAAAACACAAACAGTTTATCAGATGAGGAAATGACGTTAAAGTCTGACATACAGACATCTGAATAATCGTGTAAAAGACTGAACATCATGCATTCATCTGTCACCAGTTCAAATTATTTTTCAATTGAAAAGCTGATTTGGGGCACACAACCCTGCATTAGCTCCCGATGTCAAAAACTGCATGAAGATCGATATCGTTTACTTGATAGCGAAGCCAGGTGCACCAGCAGTGCAGCGACAAGTAACAAGACAATAATTTGGCTGCCACATACGTCCAAATCATGGGTATACCGGCGGTTTACTGTCAAAACCTTTATAGCTAAAACGCCAACTACTTTGCGTAGTTATACAGAGAGCACCCGTGTTCGAGACCGTAACGGCGATTGTGTCTACATGCCTAGACGAAAACGTGCTAAAAATAAATGGATGAACATAAAATTGCGAAAGAAGTGACTGTGACCAATATTCTGACACCAGTAAAACAATGAAACAAAGTTAGAATATACTCTGGAATGATAATGTTAAGATATACTTTTATTCATGATCCCACCGATTCCTTTTCGGGTTTGTACTGTTACAAATATCAAAGTTCAAAATAGGTATCACCAGAATCTCATACATGAACAGGACATGCAGAGAACACTAGTGCAAAGCCAATAACATTTTAAATTCCATTGCAGTTTTTCAAAATGACTGAACGAATGTCCAGAATATTACATGTCCAACATCAAACGCTGATGCACTAATTTACATCCAATATGCATCAACATTAATGCTACAACAGCTTTCTTTCCTGCCATAAATACACCAAAATCTGCCCTGAAGTGATATAGATACCTATGGAATGTTACATAAACTGGAACATGCAACAAGTGTACTGCTATTTACAAAACACATAACAGATTTTGTGACATGATTAATGTAAAGGAAGCGAGAATGTAGATTTGCCACAGTTTGCAACAAAGACACTTTCTAGTTATGTACACAATGGTGCATGGTGCTTTAAAACACAAGTAAACATTACAGTAGAAAACACACTGGTTAGAATCACTTAAGGCCTACAGAGATGATCCAAAGCACTACTGTAAACTAGAACAAATTTCCATGACCATCTGGCCTCTACAACTTATATACATCTTAAAAAAGTTTAGCAAAAGAACTAGGTGGTTAGCACCCGTACTAAGAGCGACCGTTTGTGAAACCTGCCAGTTCAAACACTACACCTTAACCCCTCAAGGCTCCAGCAAACACTTGCTTCTCCGAGTGTCACATGCCACAACTGTGTCCCCCTCCGTGTCGTTTGACATAACATGGCCCACATTTTGTCATCAAACCAATCATTTTGAAAACCCAACTCAAGTATGTTCATAAAAATCAATATACACAGTATACCATTATAAATTTAGATGTAAATAATTGAGATGAAAAGAGGTTCATTTTAATATGTGAAACACCCGACTACATATATCAGCTTACAATTGTATATCCATGTAACATTAAAACTCATCCTGCAGAATCACATTTAGAGTGTGTGGGTTGACTGAAACGAAACTGAACTAAAACACTGTTGACCCTACTAATGGCGGTGGCACTCATACGAATGTGTCAGCGGCATTCCCTGCGTCAGGCCGCAAATCAATGGACTGCCCAGGGGCGAGCTGATGGGATGAACCGGTCACAAACCGAATGCTCGACGGGTCAGCGATATTTTCCTGGCTACCCCTGGGGACATTGGCATAAGGGGGGATGGGTGGGGCTCCCGCATAGCCCAGGCTCTGGGAGGGGTAGGTGGGACTCTGGGCGGGGCTCTGTGTTGGGTACTGCGGCTGTGCCGGATAGCTTGGGGCATAACCTGCACTGCGGGATGCACTGGTGGTGTCTGGCGAGGGTGGGTACCCCTTCTTCACCATCAGGGGTGGGGCAGCCATTCCCTGAGGCGGGTACTGCTTCACTGGCTCTGGGTCAAACTCGTCATCGGAGTATTCACCGTCGTCATCGGGGAACTGCTTGTAGTCGCTGACCCCCGAGCGGTTCGGGTCATTGATCATCTCCCGGCTGCCCCTACAAGAGAATAATAACATTATTTTTATACAGTGCAGTTTCAATGATAGTGCAGTGCACTCACAGCAACTGCATGAAATAAATACACACAGTGGAACCTCTCATTTAAGGTCACCTGAATAATGAGGTGGCCATAATAGCAGTATGAATTTTTTATTTTCCTCTAATGGAAATAAATAGAGGACCACCCAAGCGTGACCTTAATTACCTTGAAATTACAGCTGACATTTAGAGTGTATGGGCACACATGTTCATGGGCAGGGCATGTATAAAGAATGGGTTAGTAGAGACTGAACAAGAGAGGTTTTGAAAACAATATTAGGAAATAATAGCTGGAGATCTAAACAGTTGGAGACATCTCGTTGAGAAGACGGAACCAATTTTCCCTGCAATTCCACAAGTGGATAAGAAGACGAAATAGACCACTCGTTGAAATAGTTTGTACATACGTCTGTGCATACTGGTTGAGTATGCCCATCTGCATTGCAGCCTCTTCAGCCTGCAACTGTCGAATCTGTTCTTCAATCTCGGCTTCTGCAATGTCACAAAACAATACATTTTATTTGATATAGTGTCAGATCCAAAATTGTTTGTGAAGTTTCACAACAATTTTAAACAGGCTCTCAATTGTATACAATAAACAAATAAACACACATGAAAATACTGGCTATTATAAATGTTAACTATAACACAATATAGCACTATCATAGAATAATATAATACAGTATAGCAATATCGAACAATAAAGTCAGCTGTTTTTGGTGTTAATGATGATTAAAGGGTTAACTGACCCTTTGTTTCCCACCACTTGTCACGGAATCTCTTCAAGAAGAAGAAGGCTATGATGAAGAGAATAATAAGGAAGAGACTCAGCCAGATCCCATAGAACCACGCCGCTGTCGCCAACTTCGATCTCCCCGGAGCTGAACAGAAATCATTTACGATTTATCCACAACGTTAAAATGCATGTTAATTGTGTGCACTCGCAAAGAATTAAGTGCACATATAACTGAATAATCTGTGTCATTTACTTACAATGGATTAAACGCACAATATGAATAATCTGCATCACTTAGTTTGTTTCAAATTAATGGAAAAATCACTAGACAGATTCCCATCAATGCCTAGCAGATTTTTTTTAACTACGTATATTTTGTGGCCTAATAAAAGAAGACACTTGATTGGAAACAGAATGCCACAAGCCAACTAACCCATGAACATATTATACAAATCTACAAAAAAAACAAGGATTTCAATGCATGAAAAGTATAATGTTTGGGAATCTTTCTCCTGCATAATATCGGGATGTGACTTGGTTGGGTCAGTCGCCATGACAACAACCTGCGTGTACTGACCTATGCCGTCCGTCGTGAACTCTTGCCAGGAAGTCGGCGCCTCCAGACCATCTCCGTTCTTGGATACGACCCGGATCTGGTAGGTCGTACCCGGATCCAGATCAAACAAGTCAATCTTGTTGAGGATCACTTCGTCTGGGGTGTGCATGTAGTGGTAGAACCCTGGAGGGAAAAAAGGAAAGTTCTCATGTAGTGTGGTATCCAGTCGTTAGGACTGCTCAAAGCATTTTACATTTTATTCCCTGGCTGACCTATTCAATCGATCACCATATTGACTCCTCTTGGAAACATTTGATCATCAACAAGACTTTTCATTCACAAATATCCACCACTGCTTATAGCCAGGTACTCATTCACACAGCTGAGTGAACTGAAGCAACGTAGAGTGAATGAACTTGCCCAAGGTTCGACACAGCAGCAGAAGGATTTGAACCTGGAATCTCTTGAGAGTCTGATGCTTTAATTAACCTATGCCTCTGTGCCCCACTCTTCTGGTGGGTATATTATACATATGTCGTAAGGGTAGCATCATATATTAGGTTAGTGATTTCTCTCTCGCACTTATCAATCACCAAGAGAGTAGTTTATCGATCACGCTAATTTCTGGAATCGTTCGGACCTGTTTGGATCGACACATGGCTCCCTCTGGTGGCTAAACATAAACCAATTTGTAACTAAAGAAAATACGGAATGGAGTATCCTGCATTGAAGTGGCAACTGTACTTTGCCCCAGTTACTTCACTGACCAATGAGATGAGTTGGTGTGCCATGTGGGTACTTACCCCTAGGGCGATACTGCACGTAGAATATGCTGCCAGGATTGCCATTATGCGAGGGTTCCCAAGTGACCTCAACCCATGTGTTGTTCAGGTTGGTGATGGTGAATGTAGGTGGCTGTGGAGCTGCAACACAAGTTACACACTTTGTATACAAGAACCATATACAGAGAACAAGACAAAGTTACACTCACCCACAAGTATACTTTGTATACAAGAACCACATACATACACAAGACAAAGTTACACTCACCCACAAGTATTCTTTGTATACAAGAACCACATACAGAGAACAAGACAAAGTTACACTCACCCACAAGTATTCTTTGTATACAAGACCCACATACACACACAAGACAAAGTTACACTCACCCACAAGTATTCTTTGTATACAAGACCCACATACAGATAACAAGATAAAGTTACACTCACCCACAAGTATTCTTTGTATACAAGAACCACATGCAGACAACAAGACAAAGTTACACTCACCCACAAGTATTCTTTGTATACAAGAACCACATACAGAGAACAAGACAAAGTTACACTCACCCACAAGTATTCTTTGTATACAAGAACCACATGCAGAGAACAAGACAAAGTTACAATCACCCACAAGTATTCTTTGTATACAAGAACCACATACAGACACAAGACAAAGTTACAATCACCCACAAGTATTCTTTGTATACAGCAATCACATGCAGACAACACGACAAAGTTACACTCACCCACAAGTATTCTTTGTATACAAGAACCACATACAGAGAACAAGACAAAGTTATACTCACCCACAAGTATTCTTTGTATACAAGAACCACATACAGACACAAGACAAAGTTACAATCACCCACAAGTATTCTTTGTATACAGCAATCACATACAGACACAAGACAAAGTTACACTCACCCACAAGTATTCTTTGTATACAAGAACCACATGCAGACAACAAGACAAAGTTACACTCACCCACAAGTGTTTTCAAAATGCATCAATTTCTTTTGTAGAAATCTGACTTTTTACCAAATATTAAAGTTTTTAATTGTGTAGTGCTTTTGTATAATCAGTGTGTGTGTGTGTGTGTGTGTGCGTGTATGTGGGTGCATGCCTGTATGCATGTGTGTATGTGTGGTGATTGTTTGTGTATATATGTGTGTATGTGTGGTGTGTGTTTGTGTGGTGTGTGTATGTGTGGTGTTTGGGTGTGTATGTATGTATGTGTGTGTGTGTCTGGTGTTTGTGTATATGTGTGGTGTGTGTGTGTGTGTGCATGTGTGGTATGTGTGTAAGTGTGGTGTTTATGTGTGTGAGTGTGTGGTGTTTGTGTGTGTGGCGTGTGTATATGTGGTGTTTGTGTGTGTGTGTGTGTGTGTGTATGTGTGGTGTGTATGTGTGTGTATGTGTGTGTGTGTGTGTGTGTGTGTGTGTGTACGTGTGGTGTTTGTGTGTGTGGTGTGTGTATGTGTGGTGTGTGTGTGTATGTGTGGTGTTTGTGTGTGTGTGGGTGGATGTGTGGTGTTTGTGTGTATGTGTGGTGTTTGTGTGTGTGTGTGGTGTGTGTGGGTGCATGTGTGGTGTTTGTGTGTGTGTGTGTGTGTGTGTGTGTGTGTGTGTGTGTGTGTGTGTGTGTGTGTGTGTGTGTGTGTGTGTGTGATGTGTGTTAGTGGTGTTTGTGTGTGGTGTGTGTATGTGTGGTGTGGTATGTGTGTGTATGTGTGTGTGTGTGTGGTATGTGTGATGTGTGGTGTTTGTGTGTATGTGTGGAGGGTGTTTGTGTATTAGTAGTATTGTGGTGTGTGTGTGGTATGTGTGTTTGTTTGTGTGTGTGTGTGTGTGTGTGTGTGTGTGTGTGTGTGTGTGTGTGTGTGTGTGTGTGTGTGTGTGTGTGTGTTTGCTGTGTATTTTGTTTGTGTGGTGTTTGTGTGTATGAGTTATGTTTGCGTGGTGTGTATGTGTGGTGCGTGTGTGTTTATGTGTGGTGTTTGTTGTGTATGTGTGTGTGTGTGGTGTGTTTGTGTATGTGTGGTGTGTTTGTGTATGTGTGGTGTTTGTGTATGTGTGGTGTGTGTGTGTGTGGTGTGTGTGGGTGCAAGTGTGGTGCTTGTGTGTATGTGTGGTGTTTGTGTGTGTGTATGTGTGGTGTTTGTGTGTATGTGTGTGTGTATGTGTGTGTATGTGTGGTGTTTGTGTGTGTGGGTGCATGTGTGGTGCTTGTGTGTATGTGTGGTGTTTGTGTGTGTGTGTGTGTGTGTGTGTGTGTGTGTGTGTGTGTGTGTGTGTGTATGTGTGGTGTTTGTGTGTGGTGTTTTGTGTGTGTGTGTATGTGTGGTGTTTGTGTGTATGTGTGGTGCTTGTGTGTGTGTGTGTGGTGTTTGTGTGTGTGTGGGGGGTTTGTGTGTGTGTATGTGTGGTGTTTGTGTGTATGTGTGGTGCTTGTGTGTGTATGTGTGGTGTTTGTGTGTATGTGTGGTGTTTGTGTGTGTGTGTGTGTGTGTGTGTGTATGGTGTTTGTGTGGTGGTGTGTGTGTATGTGTGGTGTTTGTGTGTGTGTGTGTGTGTGTGTGTGTGTATGTGTGGTGTTTGTGTGTGGTGTTTGTGTGTGTGTATGTGTGGTGTTTGTGTGTATGTGTGGCGTGTGTGTGTGTGGTGTTTGTGTGTATGTGTGGTGTTTGTGTGTGTGTGTATGTGTGGTGTTTGTGTGTATGTGTGGTGTGTGTGTGTATGTGTGGTGTTTGTGTGTATGTGTGGTGCTTGTGTGTGTATGTGTGGTGTTTGTGTGTTGTGTGTGTGGGTGCATGTGTGGTGCTTGTGTGTATGTGTGGTGTTTGTGTGTGTGTGTGTGTGTGTGTGTGTGTGTGTGTGTGTGTGTGTGTGTGTGTGTGTGTGTGTGTGTGTGTGTGAGTGTGTGTGTTTGTGGTGTGTGTGTGTGTGGTGTGGTGTGTGTGTTTGTGGTGAGTGTGTGTGTGTGAGTGTGTGTGTTTGTGGTGTGTGTGAGTGTGTGTGTTTGTGTGTGTGTGTGTGTGTGGTACTTGTGTGTGTATGTGTGTGGTGTTTGTGTGTGTGTGAATTGTTTGTGTGTGTGTATGTGTGGTGTTTGTGTGCATGTGGTGCTTGTGTATTGTATATGTGGTGTTTGTGTTGTTGTGGGGGTTTTGTGTGTGTGTATATTAGTGTTTGTGTGTGTAATGTGTGGTGCTTGTGTGTGTGTAAATATTATTGGTGTTTGTGGTAATGTGTGGTGTTTGTGTGTGTGTGTGTATGTGTGGTGTTTGTGTGTATGTGTGGTGTGTGTGTGTGTGTGTATGTGTGGTGTTTTGTGTGTGTATGTGTGGTGTTTATTGTGTGTTGTATGTGTGGTGTTTGTGTGTATGTGTGTGGTGTGTGTGTGTGTGTGTATGTGTGGTGTTTGTGTGTATGTGTGGTGTTTGTGTGTGTGTGTGTATGTGTGGTGTTTGTGTGTATGTGTGGTGTTTGTGTGTATGTGTGGTGTTTGTGTGTGTGTGTATGTGTGGTGTTTGTGTGTATGTGTGGTGTTTGTGTGTGTGTGTATGTGTGGTGTTTGTGTGTATGTGTGGTGTTTGTGTTTTTGTGTATGTGTGGTGTTTTTGTGTGTGTGTATGTGTGGTGTTCGTGTGTATGCATGTGTGTGCATATGCAGTTTATTTGAACACGTGGTGTGCCTGCATGCATGCATGTTCACGTAGAGCAATCTCCACTTACTTCCTGGCTCTGTGGTCTTCATGTCGAGGAAGATGTCCTCGCCTTTGCCCTTCCTCGTCACCCCAGAGAGGAAGACGCGGTAGTATTTGTTCGGCTCCAGCCCAGTCAGTTTCACCCTCAGTTGCTCAGGGTTGGTGACAGGGGCGCGGTACTGGATGCGCCCCAGGTTCAGGCCCATGACTGATGAATGATAAGACATAGGGTTAATTACAAGTGTTTTCCGCACTTGCTATTTGGTACATGATGAGCAAAACTTAATTTGTTTACGCCTGGCCAAATTAAGTCGCAATTAAACAGATCAAATGTATGATATTTATGTTTATAAATTCATTGTCTACAATGTTTTCAGTATATTTACTATATATTTTGAATTTCACAAAATACTGTTAATAAATTCAACAAGACTGGAGGCCTGAGCCTTTCAAGGTTTGGAGGAGTGTGAAAATAATGAACACAACTTTAACTGACCAACTTCTAAGTGAAAGACAAAGAAGAGAAAAATAAAATATATCTCATAATGTAGTGAGCGATCGTCCATATGGTAGTGAAAATGAATTAAGTGATTGTTCGTTGAGAACATGGTGGCTTGATTACAACGGCCACCACTTCAAAGCTGCTGCCATTTTGCTAATCTCAGTTTGCTTGTCTTTCAGAAGAGACACCAAACACTGTTAATCCCTTCTACATGGATCTAGCCAGGGGCAGCAAAAATACATACCAATACAATACAATACAATAATACTTTATTGTCCCATGAATGGAAATTTGTGTGCCGCATCCATAAATATCATGGACAAAATTATACTCTAAAAATTAACTGTCAGTTTCAGACCTGTTGTAACTGAAATAAGTAATTTGTATATTTAAATAAATACAGACACACAAGCCAGAAAGAATGGATATCACAACTCACTTGTTTGATATGAGATGTTGTACCCTATAAGTTTTCCGTTTGTCTCGTGTGGTTTCTCCCAGCGCAATTCAAAGTGCGTTGGTCCACGGGCATGTACGTCAAACATTGCTGGTGGTCCCGGCTCTGGCAAATATACATCAACATTTGTGAGTAAATATGCTAAAACATTGCAAACAGTGTTAAAACATTTTGTTTTATTTATATGAAACCTGCCTTTCTGAAATAAATAATTCAATTTTGTTTTTAACAAACAACAAATTGCCTAGCAATTGTGTAAATGTGGTTAGAATTTGTATTACAATCAGTAGGTAATCGTTCCATTATTTATCATCCTCCGTTAGTGCGTATCAAATCAACATGCTTATTTTGTTAATCTTACTTCATGTCCTAGTATTTCTATCTTTCTTAAGTAAGAAAATTACTTCCCCATCAATATTTTTTATTTGTTCACACGCAAGTACTTTTGTGTGCTATAATGGATCACAAAACACAAGAAAGACTATCAAGTTTCTATAAAAACACTTCTTTAGATAAAGTGAATGTTTTTGTGAAAATAAACTAAGAGTTTAGAGGCGTAAGATGTCAAACCACCAATAATGAGCATATTTTGGAAGGGGTGATAAACGTTGCACCCAACAGTTTTCCTTTCTGAAATCTATTGATGCAACAAGTTATATATAGATGTCTTTTAACTATCTCCCAAGGGGAATGTACTACTTCAAACGGGGCACAAAAACATGATGTCTTACCTCCTTCTTTGGTCTCAAACTCGAGCACGTCACTGGGCGGTCCGACGTAGTACTTGGTGAGCACGCGTACATGAAGCGTGACGGACGTGTGAGCCGGAAGGTTGGTGAGGAGGTAACTGACAACCCCGGTAGTGACACTTCTCTTGATGCGCGCCCGTGGGTATTGCTTCGGCTGGTTCACAATGAAGTCCTGCTCGCGAACATTCTGCGGCCACTCGGACGTCTTGCCAAACTGAACCTGTCGCACGCACACACTGCATCGATTACCAACCACGAACACAGAACTGTCTTCCCACAATGCACCTCTGGTGTGTGTGTATGTGTGTGTAAAATGTGTCATTTAAATCTGAGACCACTGATATTAATATTATATACACCACAATGCATTTCCAGATGTGTGGAAAGTCTGTCGCTTAAATCTGGCTATTGAAATGAAAGTATCCCACAATGCATCAGTATATATGTGGGAAATGGTTATTTAAATCTGAGCCATTTAAATGTCGTATGTGCCCTTGATGCACATATGGGTCTGTGTAACTGAGTGAATACTCAAAATGGACTATTTTGAAAGATGTGCTACAAAAGAAGAACATCTCACAAAAATTGGAAACCTACATAAGACTTACAAAAATACAATAAATACAACCTTGATACTATAATGGTATTATAAAAATACAAACTTTAAAAAAAATTGAGAGTGAACGGGATAGGTAAGATAGGATATGTACTTTACACCGCTATCATTGCAAACTTTGATCTGCAGCTTACTAAAAGCTGTCCCATCATGCAAAGCATGAAACCGCCAGTGTCGCATTGGTACATGTATGCACTACTTGCAGTAGCAGGGTTTTGGGCACACTTACCCTGTAACCCCTGAAGAACCCCCGCAGTCTCTCCGGGGATGTATCAACAGCGGTCCAGGTGATGTTTGCCATTGTCGCACCGATGGAGTTCTCATGGACGGCAACATCATTCGGTTGCACTAGAGGCACTGTGAATGATAACAAATAGAATAAGACATCATTCGGTCACACTAGAGGCACTGTGAATGATAACAAATAGAATAAGATAACATCATTCGGTCGCACTAGAGGCACTGTGAATGATAACAAATAGAATAAGACAACATCATTCGGTCGCACTAGAGGCACTGTGAATGATAACAAATAGAATAAGACAACATCATTCGGTCGCACTAGAGGCACTGTGAATGATAACAAATAGAATAAGACATCATTCGGTCGCACTAGAGGCACTGTGAATGATAACAAATAGAATAAGACAACATCATTCGGTCGCACTAGAGGCACTGTGAATGATAACAAATAGAATAAGACAACATCATTCGGTCGCACTAGAGGCACTGTGAATGATAAATAGAATAAGACAACATCATTCGGTCGCACTAGAGGCACTGTGAATGATAACAAATAGAATAAGACAACATCATTCGGTCGCACTAGAGGCACTGTGAATGATAACAAATAGAATAAGACAACATCATTCGGTCGCACTGGAGGCACTGTGAATGATAACAAATAGAATAAGACAACATCATTCGGTCGCACTGGAGGCACTGTGAATGATAACAAACAGAATAAGACAACATCATTCGGTCGCACTGGAGGCACTGTGAATGATAACAAATAGAATAAGACAACATCATTCGGTCGCACTAGAGGCACTGTGAATGATAACAAATAGAATAAGACAACATCATTCGGTCGCACTAGAGGCACTGTGAATGATAACAAATAGAATAAGACAACATCATTCGGTCGCACTGGAGGCACTGTGAATGATAACAAATAGAATAAGACAACATCATTCGGTCGCACTAGAGGCACTGTGAATGATAACAAATAGAATAAGACAACATCATTCAGTCACACTAGAGGCACTGTGAATGATAACAAATAGAGTAAGACAACATCATTCGGTTGCACTAGAGGCACTGTGAATGATAACAAATAGAATAAGACAACATCATTCGGTTGCACTAGAGGCACTGTGAATGATAACAAATAGAATAAGACAACATCATTCGGTCGCACTAGAGGCACTGTGAATGATAACAAATAGAATAAGACAACATCATTCGGTCATAACAGAGGCACTGTGAATGATAACAAATAGAATAAGACAACATCATTCGGTCGCACTAGAGGCACTGTGAATGATAACAAATAGAATAAGACAACATAATTCAGTCACACTAGAGGCACTGTGAATGATAACAAATAGAATAAGTCAACATCATTCAGTCACAATAGAGGCACTGTGAATGATAACAAATAGAATAAGACAACATCATTCGGTTGCACTAGAGGCACTGTGAATGATAACAAATAGAATAAGTCAACATCATTCAGTCACAATAGAGGCACTGTGAATGATAACAAATAGAATAAGACAACATCATTCGGTTGCACTGGAGGCACTGTGAATGATAACAAATAGAATAAGACAACATCATTCGGTCACACTAGAGGCACTGTGAATGATAACAAATAGAATAAGACAACATCATTCGGTTGCACTAGAGGCACTGTGAATGATAACAAATAGAATAAGTCAACATCATTCAGTCACAATAGAGGCACTGTGAATGATAACAAATAGAATAAGACAACATCATTCGGTTGCACTAGAGGCACTGTGAATGATAACAAATAGAATAAGACAACATCATTCGGTCACACTAGAGGCACTGTGAATGATAACAAATAGAATAAGACAACATCATTCGGTTGCACTGGAGGCACTGTGAATGATAACAAATAGAATAAGACAACATCATTCGGTCACACTAGAGGACAACATCATTCGTGCAATGATAACAAATAGAATAAGACAACATCATTCGGTTGCACTAGAGGCACTGTGAATGATAACAAATAGAATAAGACAACATCATTCGGTCACACTAGAGGCACTGTGAATGATAACAAATAGAATAAGACATCATTCGGTCGCACTAGAGGCACTGTGAATGATAACAAATAGAATAAGACAACATAATTTGGTCACACTAGAGGCACTGTGAATGATAACAAATAGAATAAGACAACATAATTTGGTCACACTAGAGGCACTGTGAATGATAACAAATAGAATAAGACAACATAATTTGGTCACACTAGAGGCACTGTGAATGATAACAAATAGAATAAGACATCATTCGGTCGCACTAGAGGCACTGTGAATGATAACAAATAGAATAAGACAACATAATTTGGTCACACGGTATGTCTACTATAAGACATTAGTTCTCATAGACGGCAACATCATTTGGTCACACTAGAGGCACTGTGAATGATAACAATTAGTATAAGACTACATTGTTTGGTCATACTAGAGGTACTGTGAATGATAACAAATAGTCTAAGATGTATAATTTGGTTTGACAAGACAGAAACCAGACATCATCTTGTTGGTAAATCAGGTCCTTGTTGTCCATCTTTACTGAGGCTGGCATCTTAACATTCAGGGTCATGCCTTTTGTCTTCTTCTGGCCGATTCGCAAACCAACCTGACGGCCAAATCTGCTATAGTGCTAAGGCAGGTTGTCTTCTCCTGGATGTGTTTGTGAGTGTGAGACAGGAGAGCAAGGTCATCAACAAAGTCCAGATCCTCTAGTGCAGAAAAGAGAGTCCAGCAAAGCCCTCTTGGTACATCTTCTGTCACTCGTCGCATGACCCAGTCGATGACAACATTGAAAAGGACAACTGACATAACACAGCCCTGTCTCACACCTGTCTTAACCGCAAGGTAAAGATCGCTGGTTCCAACATTGCAGGTGAAGTTGGTGTAGAAAGCTTTGATGATGTTGACGATGCATTGTGGTATTCTGTATGATCTGAGAATGCGCCAGAGGCAGTCTCTGTGGATGCTGTCACAGGCTTTCTCAAAATCTATAAGGTTTACGTATAGCTGTCTTTGCCACTCTGAACGCTGCTCGATGATGTTCCTCAGCATAAAAATCTGGTCAGAACATCGCCTTCCTCTGCAAAACCCTGCCTGTTCCTTCCATAGTGTTGCATCTACAGCCTCTGTGATCCGCTGTATGATGATCTTGCACAGGATCTTGCTTGGTACTGACAGAAGGGTGATCCCTCGCCAGTTGTTGTAGTCGCTAAAGGCCCCCTTCTAAGGTATCTTGACGATCACTCCCTTGGTCCCTTGGTACCTGCTCCTACTCCCAGATGACTGTGAACAAGGGCTCCAGGATGTTAGCTGCAAGCTCGGGGTCTGCTTTTGGGTCCTGTACGCAGCCGGCCGCGGCCAAGAACTGGACAGAGCCGAGGCCGTTGTCGGGTCTAACGGGTTAATATCTGTTTTATCAATTGCTACCACTGCCATTCTCTAATTAATTATGTTTTATGTATTTTAATGTCATTTTTGAGGAGCTGTGTGAAGTGTTCTGCACAATTTCCATAAAACAAAGCCGAAAATGCCGCTAACTGCGCGCTATTTTGGAGATGTTCCCGAACAAATCGGGTATCCCCGTGAAGTTTGACACATCGTCTTTCCAAATATGGGCAAAGATATGTTAATAGCTGTGAACTATGACCTACAGAAGCTGAAGAAGACACCCCCTCTAATGCCAGATGTGTAAACAAGTTCAGATCATGTGGTGGCAACGGCAGCCACGTGACCCAAGTGGTTTCTCGCATTGGTTCAGTGATGAGGTCATTTGAATAATTCTCTATGCCCACAGGCGCAATGTGTATTTTCACCGCATCACTGCTGTCACTGTTGACCAAGACAGTGGTAAATAAAGAAGTTAACAATGGCCTTCAGCGTGGCTGTTCGAGGATGTTCTCTGACCAAGCCCAGCCAGGAGGTTGTTCCTATTACAGGTCCGCATGGTTAGCATATAAGATAACATCATTTGGTCGCAATAGAGGCACTATGAGTGATAATAAATTGTTCTGTTTTGCAAGAGGCAGTATGAATGATAACAAATAATATAAGATAACATCATTTGGTTGCACAAGAGGCACTGTGAAAGATAACAAATTGTATAACGTTGTTCTGTTTTACATGAGGCAGTATGAATGATTAAACAAATTGAAGACGTGATCACTTGGTTGGACAAGAGGCACTATGAATTAAAACAAATAGTATGTCTACCATAAGATATTATCATTTGATTTAATAAGAGGCCCTGTGAATGATAACAACAACATCACTTCATTTGATAAGATGCAGTGTGATTTGTAATTTTGTAATTTAGACAATATGTAACGGTGACAAATGATGCTCCTGGTATGTTGCTCAATGTTCAGACGTATGCAAGTAAGTAAAGTCCCAAGTTCAGCCACTCACCGTCCTCTCCGGAGTAACCAATCACAGCCTCAGGCGGCACTCTTGCCTCGCCCTTCACATTTTTTGCCTTCACGGAGATCTTGTAGGGCTTGTATGTCTCCTGTCTTTCAGGAACCACGTAGTGCCACGCATCCGGCCGATCGACACGCGCTGTGTGCAACTCGGCATTTGCTATGTCATCCCGCTTCCATGTTATGATGTAGGAGAATGTCGGCCCGTTCTGTTCGATTCCCGGCATCGGCTGTGAGTCAGTGACAATTATTCAAATTAACATTTTGCATTGCTATGGCAGCTTATATGTAAAATATGGCAAGATTCAATGGCAGGTTTATTGACATGTCAAAATATATAGTACGGCGGTCTTTATTTGTTGCTAAACTATGGAACTATATGGAATTATATGGTGAAAAAGTGGATTGAACACAACCATTTGTAACATCTAAACATCAACTCAAGAGATTTTTCAATAAAAATATTAGTCTTTATGTGCTGTCGTTAAATATGGAACTATATGGTGACAAAGTGGATTGAACATAACCATTCGTAACATTTAAACGTCAAGTTAAAAAGAGATTTTTCACTAAAAATAGTAGCATAGTATATATTTAACATTCATAACCACAATTAAAATGCATACATTTATGAGAATAAAATTACTGCGAGTTCTGCTGCTATTTCTCTTCTAGTGCACTCGGTTTTTTTTTTTTTTTTTTTTTATACTTGTGCCATGAAATTACATATACATATATATGTTACATGTATTGAGAGCGAAAATCACTCATGGCTTTGTATCCTCATAGGAATCTACAATATCTGTGTGTATTCTATCATTATTTGTATTGTATCACAGCTTCTAAGAAACCATCATGATGTAACAATTGTCTTGTTTCATCACCAAATTATGTATTTGGACACATATGAAAGATCACGATAGTAACATATTTTGTGTAGATATTACTTAAATGTTATCAGTTACTCATAAATATCGGTGTACAATGTTCAGGTGTAAAACAGTCATCACACTAACTGTAAAAGATGACACCATTTCATGTGCACTGAGGATCAGGTTTTTCCCGTGTATTTCTGAAATGAAAATAGAAATAACCAAACAAGTTACCGTCCAGAAGATGACGAGATTGTTAGGCTGGTCTCCCTCCCCTATCACGTTCTCTGGGTTTTTATCGGGGACATCTTCCTCCGTCATACATGTGATGCTAGAGTGTCGACTCGGCTCGCTCAGTCCAAACTTGTTGCGTGCAAGCACACGGAATGTGTAGTTTGTCCACGCCGACAGATCGGCTTCGATTGAGCGCAGATTCTGCGGCACCGAATCATTGTAGGCAATCCATGTGTCAGGGGCAAAGGTTGTGTTGTACTGGATGGAGTAGCTGAGGATTGGAGCATAGTTCTCGCTGCCCGCTTCCCATGAGACCTGTGCCTTCTTCTTGCTGTTGAAGCACTCAACGAAGATGTTTGTTGCCTCCGACGGGGGAGCTGTGGGAGATGATACAACAGCATGTCGACTCTCACTCAAGATAAAACAAGTATAATCGCAGTTGGCAGCAGACTGTGATGGGCAGGTCATTGAGAGATTGAACATGGAGAGACAAAGAGAATATGGCAAACAGAAGAGGGTCGGTTCTTCCTCCTTTTTCCCTGCAGAAGGGTGAGAGGCAACAGAAGAGGGTGGCTGAAGACCAAAATTACAGTGAAAGGAACATTTGAAAAAAATTCAATTATGACTAATATTAATCCAGGGTGTTTGATGGGGCGTATGCAACCCCCCCACTTGAAGCAAGAGTTCTGATCGAGTTCTCAATGTGGGGTGCAGTTGGAGGTCTGAAGGGGTATGTATGCACACAGAGGTCTTAGTGGGGGTGCAGTTGGAGAATTTTTGGGAGCCTAACAGTCTAAACTACGACACAGGCCTGATTGAGTTTTCAAAAATACTACAAGACGAAAGATCCCAACAATGACAAAGCTAGACGAGTCGTTTGGGGAGAGTTCGTACACTTCTAGCATGTGTAATCACACAGTTCTCATGACGATCCCGACTCTTACCTTGTACAACAAGCTGGGCGTTGGCCTCGTCCATGTCAAGGCCGTTGCTGGCGACACACGTGTATTTGCCAGTGTCTAGGATGTAGAGACCAGAGATAGTCAACGAGTTATCCATGTAGTTCTTGAAGACGCGCTGGGCCAGCTTGTAGTCAATCAACTCATCGTCCTTCTTCCAGTCAATCTTCAGATTCTTTGCCTCCTCAGGATCTGTCATCGCCGTGCATGTGAACTTTGCCTCTGTTCCCACGACAACCATCGTGTCCTGTGGCGCCATCTGTATGAGTGTCTTACCTGTCGAGTACATGTGGGATGAAAACAATTTTCAGAGTCAATTCTGTGTGTAGTAACTTAACTTGTTTTTAACTACTTGATGTTTACTATTTATTCTATTTTGTAGAATTACCTTTTTTAGATTCTTGATGTTAATAGTTATATTTATCTTGTAAACAATTTGCCTTGTATTGTGTGATTTTGTGTTGATCTACTGATGTTATTAGTCTTATAATTAAATATCTTCTACATTCTGCGAACTTTTATGAATATGGTGCTTTATAAAATAAATATTACTGTTATCATGATTTTTATAGTACTGGTAGTTAAATGTGTGGCAAAATTACAAGAAGGTATTTACAAATGTGAATTAGGAAATGCTTATTTGTTCAATATAACAAAACAAGAAAAATTGATGAACCAAATTAAGATTATACACAGATTTCAGTGATAAAAATTAAAAGTCACTAAACAAATAATCACTGTTTAAAATCAATGTCACGTCAGTGAATGGACGAGGATCATAAATTATTTCACTAACTTATGAAACACAAATACGAACTTATGTTGATCTGACTCCTCACCAGTGATTGGCCGGCATGAGTATAGCCTACTTACGTCTGACTATGAGACTACCAGTGGCCGACATATCGCCCAAATTATTCGTTGCTGTACACGTGTACGTTCCGGCATCGACCAATGACACGTCCTGTGAAACAAGAATACCATACCATACCAACATTACACCAAACAATTCTGTAGCAATAACCACTTCCAACAGTACAATTAGCTATACAAGGAAATAAATAGATGTTTACAAAGACCAGCCACAACAAACATCACCTATTGTAAAATGTAAATACAATGAGATACTGCCTGAAATTGATGTACGTGATTGTGGGGGCTCAAGCCATTGGAGTAGGCCAGGTTCCATTGTTGTCAACCTAGACAGTTCATCAGCAGCCGATACACTCAATGAATCTCAAACAATGTTCTTTACTGCAGGCGCTGGCACAATCCAGTGAACTTGTCTGCCATCCAAGGTTGAGGGAGTCTGTTCACACATGTACCACATGAAGCCATGGTACATCTGGCCATAGACCTGTATTTCACATCGCTGACACAGTTGGCAGGGGTGGGCACCTCAAACGACACCACCAACTGCCACTGACAAAGATCTACATAACGTCAGGAAACATCTGCACAACTTACAATATGAAGACTAGTTGAAGTAATGACCAAGGTCAATGCCAGAACCTTAGGCGGAATATCTTCAATGTGGAACAAGTTACATTGTTCCTAGAGCCCGCACCAACATTCTGATGCAATATCGTCAAGGTCACTAGTTTGACCTATGACCTACCATGATGCGCAGGTTGCCATGATCAATGACCTTGTACCGTCCTCCGGTCAGTTGTTCGTTACCCTTGTGCCAGATAACAAGTGGTTTGGGCGACCCGAACACAGTGCATTTCAGGGTGATCGTCTGACCTTCGGCAGCCTTTTGACCTACTTCTGGGGGAATATGGATATTGGGTGGCTCAGCTGAAACAGAAGATAAACTTCTTTATTCGCCAGTAATTTTCACAAACCCTCATTGTAGTCAGTTAATATCTGAATTGGTTCTCACACTCGCCATATATATTGCATTATATTAGGATTGTTTTATTGATTTCAATACACATTTAACAAATCTATGCTAGCTGCTTTCTTCAGTACCAAATCGATGCATATTTTTCGCATCACCAAAAAGGCAAGCACAATGTTGGGGTTCAGACCGCAATTGTTATGTACATTCGGAATGAGACAGGAAGTACTTCTAGTGCTATCTTCACAATGGAAGCATTCTAGTCTGGTGTATAACGAGAGAATCACTACACCACGGTATGTCACAGTGATGACATTTATAGTAATTAGCACAATTATAGTTGCATTCTGACAACATCCATCTTTTAAATATAAATTTCCAATGAATCATTACGCCCCACACATTATATCTCACTTTCCTCAGCTCCATGTAAATTATTTTCACATAATATGCAATTTTAAGATAAAATGGTGCAGAAGACAACAATTATGTCCGCGTGCCCTAGGTTTGTTATTCCGCTGTCCGGACGTGGCAACTGGTTATTTTGAAAAAACAAATTTTTTTGAATAACATCAAATGCCAATGTGACAAATATGGTAGCAAGCATGATCAAATCAATAATTGTTCACACTATATATAGCCTTCTTTAAAACCATTAAAAATGGTAGTTCAACACAGAATGCAACTTTAACTGTGTGGATGTACTCACTGAGAACACTGAGGTATGCGTTGGCAAAGACGTTGCCGTGTTTGTTTGTCGCATTGCACTGGATCACCATGGTGTCATCTCGCGACATGTTCAGGAAGGTCAGCTTGTTCTTTTCCAATAAACGATTCTTGCTTTGCACAACCCCTGTGGTCAGAAATAGCTGATGACAGGAATGTGCAACAACATGGAATTCATTGATGCAAACTTAGTAATCCACAAACAAACACGCTACCCTTTTAACCATTTCAGTATGACAGGCCTGATTTCCGGCCGGCCGCACTGTCTGTGACGCTTCAGTACGACAGGCCGGTTATTCGACATTGACGATGTCTGCTATTCAAATTTTACTCATACGTGGAGCCACTTGTTGTGTATGGTTGTCAAGGCAAATAAATTAGCTATTCGGCAGTGGTCATCATTTATTATCGCTCTATAATAGTTTACAGCGATTTTCAATGATGGATTATCAAAATCTGCGGTGGCCACAATTGTAGACGTCATTACTTCGACTAGCGATTTACCATTGTATGTTTTGGACAGATTATTTGATAGTTTTAGTGAAAGAATCTTTGTCGGATGTTGATGATCGACACAATAACGATGTCGGCGAACTTAGTATACAACCGTGTTCAGTAACTGCAAAAAGTTGAAATCTTTGTGGCCATCTTGGATTGCTGGTTACCGTGACAACAGAATGTAAAATGATATGGCACATTTTACTCGCTGATTATCATACTTTCCAAAAATATATAACATTCCTAATTTCCTATTCATAAAATGCATTTTTGTTGCTCAAATCTTGACTTGAAGTCCATTAATTGTCTTGCATTTGCACTGGAAATGCAGTATTCAGTAATCATAGCTGGTCAGGGTTGTAGTACTGAAATGGTTAAACGCTCATCCCTTGAGTATTGCCACACTATTGTGGTTTGCTTTTTGCCAGATCTACACCCGTGTCATGACCACTCTCTATAATGTGGCAACTCCTCTAAACAAACCATTTCCTTAATCAGACTATTTTCAACCACATATGGGCTCTCCCTAAAGGGTTTTTACTGTACTTAGTTTCAGAGTTTCATAGTCAGTCCACAACACAGGTTTAATTGTGAACTAGACTAACTTATTTACCTTACCCTCACTTTGGGACTAATCCCATGCATGCATGAGTACATGCATGCATGCATGAGTACATGTGCGCAAGTATACTGGAGACCCAAACACAACTTGAATAGTTTCTCGGCCATGAAGTTTGCTTCATACAAGTTATTATATAGAGCTAACAGTAATTAATAATTGTCCCATAAGACATGTACTTAAGAAGATCACTGATGTAAGAGTTATGTTAGTTGCACAAATGAAATGACACCTCCTAACATTTCGCATGACCTACTTTCAATGCGCTTTCCATTGAAGAACCAGAAGTAATCGAGTGCGGGAACCCCATGAGCCTTGCAGTAGAACACCGCAGTGTCTCCCACGGCAGCATTTACTGATTCTGGTCGTTTCCCCGGCAGCCAATAGGGGGCAGCTGTTAACAACACATTTAAAAACCAACCTGGTCATTCATATACAGTAATCCATATCAAATGTGCCCATCCACATTTGGTCTCAATTCATAGGAAATATTCAGAAACAAAAATATAGGAATAATATTGGAATATTTTATCTAAACGATGCAAGCGATGCACTGAACCAATATAGCAAACATAGTTGCATACAGCTGTTTTTCAGGTGACACAACCTACATATCTGAGTAAACACAAATTTACAACTGTCAATTTTCATCTTCATGTCACAAAATTCACTGAATTTTCTATTTGATTGTGGTAATCAGATTCCTATCGAAAGGCAGTCATCGACACATAGAGTTGTACTGCAAAAACCTTCAAATTTCAAAACTAGTTGAAAAAATAATGGATTTTTTAAAGTGCAATTAAAATATAGGAAAATATGGGAGTGCTAAGCCCCCCGAATAAACCCTTCATTCACTGTTAATGAGACACCAAATATGAAGGCTTGACATGCGAATGTAGTCACATCCTCCATGTCATGGGGATGTAAACCTTACAGATTTATTGGATTTGGTGAGACTACAGCCTTATCCCAACAAGAAAGCATATAAAAACCATATAGCATACAGGATCAAATATATGGTATATACCACATACCGCTGAGCCATAGCGTGATACGATACCAAGCACAGACTACACTACACTTACATTCAACAACGACATTGAATGACCGTCGCACTGCACTGGACGTCTCAGTGTTGATGCCGCCACATTGGTATGTCCCAGCGTCCTCAAACTGCACATTCTCTATGATCAGTTCCTGACCATAGCTGTCAGTGCGGGCGCGGGGTGACATTGGAGCCCCCAACCGCTCCCAGTCCACCCTCGGGGTGGGGCTATGGACAAACACAACGTACAACTTACATGTCTAACATAACAGCAGACCTTTATGCAGGATCAAACTTTTATCAGTTCAAAAATGTCCCGGTACTATAGGGCTGGTACATATGCGCCTCCATGTGCTTACACATACAATCCAGTCCAAACATGTATGTATATATATATATATACATATGTATGCAATAATACATACATATACAAGTGTGACACATTTTAAAAACACAATGGACATGTAAATAACCGTGATAGTCAAAAACATATACAGGTTTTTGCTCCTAAAATGTCCACTAAACGAACTCAGCCAGTCAAAATGGACGGGTCTCTAGATAAAGGTATGCTAACAAGATTCAACAAGATTACCACCCAGAACAAAATCTTTAATCCGAGATACTCGTCAATTTTGTTTTTTCAACATAACCATCACTTATACAAGATTTCGGTAGATAATTTCTTTCATTCATTTACATCTCCTGTAAGTTTCAGATTTATTTAGCAAAAAATTACAAGAACCTACATTGTACTGGTTATGGCCTCCTTTTAATACCACAGTGACTAAAGGTTCTGTGTTGTATGTTACATATACAACTTTGGTTGGCAACATAAACTCACCTGCCCGAGAAAATACACTTGATGCTGAGCGTTTTGCTCCGTAGTGCAACCTGGTTGGTGTGAGGCTCCCAAGTGATTGTTGGCCGGATGTTTAGCACCGTTTCTGAAGTGTAACATCTCAAATGGTTATTGATAAAACAGTAATTAGTAACTGTTGATAGTGCCAAAATATGTTACCTGCATCACACATGACAAAGTAAATTTGACATTTCTATGAGAACGATTATTTTTTTAAATTACATTATTGAAGTTAAATGTCATGACAACCAAAATAGCTGTACATATAAACAACCTTAAATTGACTATTGGGCACAAATGGCAAACAAAAACCATGCCAAATTAATTCATTACAATGAAGAGAAACCAGAGACAACTAACTCTGATCAATGTGCCAGTTTTAGTAGGGATGTATGGTCACAAATTAGGGATCTCAGAAAATATACAAACAATCTGTGAGTTAGAAAAATCACCATCTTCTTTGTACCCACACTTTCCCATAGCACTGGGATTCATTTGGGAATGGCCATTATGATCCTCATCCAGCGTGACGAACTATTCATTGCATCCTCCGCCACAATCTCTGCCACCTCCATGTCTTTCCTCACCATGACGCTCTGTCCGCTGCATCCTCCTCCACAACCTCTGTCACCTCCATGTATCTCCTCACCACGACACTCTGTCCACTGCATCCTCCTCCACAACCTCTGTCACCTCCATGTCTCTCCTCACCACGACGCTCTGTCCACTGCATCCTCCTCCACAGCCTCTGTCACCTCCATGTCTCTCCTCACTATGATTCGCTGTCCACTGCATCCTCCTCCACAACCTCTCTCACCTCCACGTCTCTCCTCACTACGATTCCTTGTCCACTGCATCCTCCTCCACAACCTCTGTCACCTCCACGTCTCTCCTCACTACGATGCTCTGTCCATTGCATCCTCCTCCACAACCTCTCTCACCTCCATGTCTCTCCTCACTATGATTCTCTGTCCACTACATCCTCCTCCACAACCTCTGTCACCTTCATGTCTCTCCTCACTATGATTCCCTATACACTGCATCCTCCTCCACAACCTCTGTCACCTCCATGTCTCTCCTCACTACGATGCCCTATCCACTGCATCCTCCTCCACAACCTCTGTCACCTCTATGTCTCTCCTCACCACTACGCCCTGTCCATTGCCTCCTCCTCCACCTCCTCTGTCCTCAACGCGTCCCTCATTTGTATTTTACCTGTCCTCTTCAGCATTTGCCATGCACCTTACATATCTTCTTGATCACACAATCTTCCTCTCTCTCCATATCCACTGTCCACCTCACAGTTGATTGTTTAGTTCATTTCTCACTCACACTGCACTCACCACCTTACCTCTTCATCATGTGTCATTTCTCACTCACACTGCACTCATCACCTTACCTCTTCATCATGTGTCATTTCTCACTCACACTGCACTCATCACCTTACCTCTTCATCATGTGTCATTTCTCACTCACACTGCACTCATCACCTTACCTCTTCATCATGTGTCATTTCTCACTCACACTGCACTCATCACCTTACCTCTTCATCATGTGTTATTTCTCACTCACACTGCACTCATCACCTTACCTCTTCATCATGTGTTGTGTTATTTCTCACTCACACTGCACTCATCACCTTACCTCTTCATCATGTGTTGTGTTATTTCTCACTCACACTGCACTCACCACCTTACCTCTTCATCATGTGTCATTTCTCACTCACACTGCACTCATCACCTTACCTCTTCATCATGTGTTATTTCTCACTCACACTGCACTCATCACCTTACCTCTTCATCATGTGTCATTTCTCACTCACACTGCACTCATCACCTTACCTCTTCATCATGTGTCATTTCTCACTCACACTGCACTCATCACCTTACCTCTTCATCATGTGTCATTTCTCACTCACACTGCACTCATCACCTTACCTCTTCATCATGTGTCATTTCTCACTCACACTGCACTCATCACCTTACCTCTTCATCATGTGTTATTTCTCACTCACACTGCACTCATCACCTTACCTCTTCATCATGTGTTGTGTTATTTCTCACTCACACTGCACTCATCACCTTACCTCTTCATCATGTGTTGTGTTATTTCTCACTCACACTGCACTCACCGCCTTACCTCTTCATCATGTGTTGTGTTATTTCTCACTCACACTGCACTCATCACCTTACCTCTTCATCATGTGTTGTGTTATTTCTCACTCACACTGCACTCACCACCTTACCTCTTCATCATGTGTCATTTCTCACTCACACTGCACTCATCACCTTACCTCTTCATCATGTGTCATTTCTCACTCACACTGCACTCATCACCTTACCTCTTCATCATGTGTCATTTCTCACTCACACTGCACTCATCACCTTACCTCTTCATCATGTGTCATTTCTCACTCACACTGCACTCATCACCTTACCTCTTCATCATGTGTCATTTCTCACTCACACTGCACTCATCACCTTACCTCTTCATCATGTGTTATTTCTCACTCACACTGCACTCATCACCTTACCTCTTCATCATGTGTTGTGTTATTTCTCACTCACACTGCACTCATCACCTTACCTCTTCATCATGTGTTGTGTTATTTCTCACTCACACTGCACTCACCGCCTTACCTCTTCATCATGTGTTATTTCTCACTCACACTGCACTCACCACCTTACCTCTTCTCCATATCTCTGGCAACAGCATCCCAACAAACCATTGGCTAATGAGACTGTGCACTAGACAGGGTGGCCTACTCAATGTACTCACGTCCCTGGGGTGATATGATGGAGAACGCTCCACGTTCAACTTTCCTCATCACCAGGTTCTGTGCACTGCAGATGTACTTTCGGCCGCCCTTTGCGTCGCTCGCAATCACATTCGCAAACAGCAGGTTTCCTGGCAAAATAACCATATGTCTGCATTAGGACACATTTCCACCAACCTCTCACATTTGTAGTTGAATACAGACCAAGGTTGTTGATAATATTTGCATCTATTACAACTTAAAGGTAATTGCTCAATGTGTAATTGGTTACAATTATTACAAAGCAAGTACCATATTAATTCTGTTAAGGGTACAGTATGTTTAAAAAATATTTGAGACTCAGAAACATGTTAAATGATGCGTTCCAATAAGCATACAGGGGTGTACACCAATTTTCTGTGGTTCGGACGGTTCCTGAGTACAGCCATCTCAACAGACATGTCTGGCAAGCGATTTATGCATCTCACATATGAGCAACAGGAGACTAAAACACTGTAAAGTCTGATAACTTCGGTGAACATTTCAATCATTTGTCTTCACTGAGCTTTGAATGTAGTGTGACATTGGTAGAAATATGATGGATTCAACAGTCACGGTTGGCATCGGAGGTTGCGGACACTGTGTCAGATGCTGCTAAAAAGGGGGTGTATGCTAATTAGGGCATGTCTGCTTAACGTTACAAATATGGGAAAGGTTTCTTCCACTTGTTTCCAGAAGAAACTACTTCTGTGTTGAAACAAACTTTGCAGTGACTCTCTTTCAAAAGAAGTGCTTACCACATGTGATATTACATATGCAATACAGATATACTTGTCAATTATATCTAGGTAGTTTCACTAAATTTAATACGTACCTTCAGGGTCTATAGTGACACGGTCATTTGTGACCACTGGCTCATATATCTGTGTATTAGATATGATACCCCAGAAGATTTTGGCATTGGGGTAACTTGTTGGGCGATGACATCGCAACTTCAATCCTTCACCCAACTCTGGACTATATCGTCTGGTAGAGCGACCGAGAAACCGATCCAACCCTATAAAAGAGAGAAAATAAAAATGTATACATATCAGGGGGTGAGGTGTAAAGCAATTTATAGATACATATTCACAAGCGGACAACAATCACAAAATGTGGGCTGCTGTAATCCGTTTTTGGTTTACTTTTTACATGAAACAAACTGTATCCAGTGAACGGAACTGCCCAAGCTTCGAATTGGCACCAAGAGGCTTCGAACCCGGCTTCTCACAATTAAGAGTCTGATGTCCTAACCATTATGCTACAGTGTCCCACAAGGGACCAACTCACTTGCTGGTCGCAGGTAAGTGACATCGGTGAGGGCGGTACCGACGCGATTCTTTGCGAAACACTTGTAGAAACCCTCGTCCTTCAGGATGGGGTTAGCAAAGATGAGGGTACCGACCCCGGGCTGAATGGCTACTCGACGGTCATTTCCACTGGCCGAGAAGTTGCGGTCGTCCATCTCCCACCGATACCTGATAATAACAAGGTACATTTAGTTGCAGAGATGCAAGGAGACGTGATGTAATAAATCAAAGTAGTGCAACTCGGTTGATGCCCGGGTAATAAACAAGGTCTTATAATGGGACTACTTATAATGGGACTACTTATAATGGGACTACTGGTAATAACAGTAAACTTGTGTCTAACTATCTAACATCGACATCCTTGCGAAGAGTATGTATGATTATACTTATATTCAGTACATGTATACCGACATCCACGTTAGCATTCTGGCTATAACTACAGTTAAGACAGAATGTTATATTATTATATATATACAGTAATACATAAATTGTAGTCAAAAGAAATAATTAAAACATAAATCAGATAGAGTACTGTTGCTAAATGATATTTTTTAAAGTCCATGGTTGAAGGTGGTGTACCATCTACCATTGTGAAACATAAGCAGTGTGATTTAAAATATAAAAATAACACATATGGATAAAGTAAACACAACATATAAGAATATTGCACAATGTGACTGGAATGAGCCTAGAAGGCTTGGAAACAGTGAAGAGGTACACACTCTGGAGTTGGTTGGCCGGACGCGACACATTTCAGTTCAATACTCTCACCAACAACAAAAGGAATAATCTTCGGCGGCTCTTCCATGATCAACGGTGGTACATTTACTGCAACAAATGAAAACATTTGTTTGTGCATGTTTCCCATACTGCTCAACATATACCAGTAAACAAGCCTGCATATTTCGGACATAAGTTATATTTATAACATACACGTAGCATCAGTATTACACACAGGAAGTGTTTAACAAGGTGAATGGCAGAGGGGGGGGTGATGTTCTCCCTAAGAAACTTTACAGGCCAGGATTCTGTTTCACTGTTACTTTGTGAGCATCTGTAGTTGAAAACATTTAACTGTGAATTCAAGGATGTTGGTTAGGGTGATGTTGTCGCTGATAAACCCAACTCCACAGTTCATCTCAGGCCTGTTCAATGGGAGATTTGTCATATGTCATAAGCAAAGTCTAACTGCTGCTACTGCAGGCTGTTCAATCCATGTGACATAACATCGGCCATTGTCCTACTGAAACAAGCCCAGATTCCAATGATGGAGCAGGGAGTTTTCCAGTTAAACTTTCCAGTTTAGCTGGAAAGTTTCACTGGAAAGGTTCCTACTCCAACTACAAAGATTAAGTCCTCATTCTAATCTGTTACAGAATGAAGACTTCATCTTTGTATCTCTAAACATTGTGACTGCCAATGTTGACCACTATTTCTGTGTTAGAAAACACTCAATTTTTTCAAGAACATCCCTGTGAAAACTTATTTTTTTGTTAAAAAAAAGAAAGAATCACTACTTACCCTGAAAACAGATGAAAAAGTACCCTGCATATAATCAAACTAATAGTAACTTACGTTCACTGAAATATCATACAGAGAGAGATATGAAGACTGACCTTTGCGTTTGTTCTCAACTCCATTGCAGACACACGATAGGAAGAGGAAGATGGTAAGGACAACACAGATGACGTGAGCACACGCCATTCTCCTGGGTGACACACCTTACAGAGATACCTGAAACACAAATATCACACTAGTCCACTTTTCACCTGCCTTGTCTATCCATCACTTTTGTTTTTTTACATTTCTCTTGTCCAAGGAGCAGGATTCTTCACATCATTGCACCATCTTTTTGATGCCTGCTTCTTGCTTGCCTCCATCTTCTCATTGCTGTGCAGTTGTTTTGATAGTGCACCAGTTGTCTTTGATTCTGGCAAGTCACCTGTCCATATCCTATTTGTTTTCATTCTATATTTGGTTATACTTTTGTTATGTTAGTGAGTTTACAAGTACGACTGTCATATTGTTTGCAGTAACACTCTTTGCTAACTTGGCAAATCTACATTTATCCCAACAGCAGAAACATAAATTATACACATGTACATACGAATAGTAAGATACAAATTTTATAATAACAATCTTCTAATTCTAATATGAGTTTTTTTAAAGCGGTTCTGTCTGTGAATTGTATTTGCTTAGTGTTATTATTCATGCTGCTTTCTTTTGGAGTTTCATTAATCTGTTTCCTTGATATCCCCATATCGTAATGCAGTAACTATTGTGAGATAACAGCAATTCATTATATAAAATAATTTTAATTTTTAAAGGTAACACATTTTTTAGTCTGTTTAATATTCCTATAATTTTGGAACATTTATTATATATTTTTTCATGAGCCAGCGGGAGTATTTGTATTTAAATACTTTTTTAAAGTATTTGTCCCCATGTCTGGTAGACAGTCCCCCAAAAGTTCGTATAATTTTAGACGTGTTTCAGCAGTAGTTTGCGTAGTAAGAAATGTTCGCAAGAAGAAGCTCAACTTGATTTTAGTTCCGTTGGAACTTGGAATGCCAAAGACACTGACTGTTTAGTAATTTCCATAATTTGAGCTTTAATTAGAAATGTTAATAATGGCAAGAATACAGAGGAAGTCAAGGAAACAGTCTTTATAAACACTTGGTAAATTGCATACAACTGCATATTCTATACTTATATAGAAATGATGTCACAAGTGTACATTCTCATTTATTAATTATTATTATTATTCTTTGAAACAAAGGGAGATGTGATATTCAGCGTGAATATACATCATTAAGTTTACAACGACCACGCATATACACGACTAGCAGAAAGCCGTCAATAAACATATCGAGTTACCACACTGCCATTCCACAGTCAAGTCACGATATGTTACAATATCTTAATTTGTTTAATAATAAATTACAGAATGGTCAATAGTGTCAAATGCTTTGGACAGGTCAAGAAACACACTAAATGGCGAGATGTCCCTATATGTTTGAGCAATTATTCTATCCACCAAACACTAACTCAAGTGATGCAAACGTGGATGTTTATAAGATATATGTAAACATCTTCTTGATTCAAATGCATTACCAATCGAAATATGAATCCATGTATCCTATTCAGTGCATTAATTAGTCACTAAAGTGGTGTGTCTTACCTGTTCAATATGTTTATATAGACAATGTGATTTGGGCATGTACCACTAGCTCACCTGTTTAAACACAGAGGCAATGCCTCATGTCTTAAAGAGCAATGGCAATGCCATATATAACGGCCTTTTTGTTTCTAGAGGAAATACTGACTACCATAGAGGGTAATTACGAGTACTTCATCTACTTAGTTATTAGATTTGACACATGGAACATGTGTCACATGTATTCGACTTCTACAATATGCACAATCTCAACGACCTTTTATTGATAGAGCAATAATCACAAATTAACAAATTGGGTTGTATACTATTATAATAGTTGTACTACTACTACACATAAATCATAATGTGTATGCGCTGTTGCAAATATTTGTTTAAAATATCCCATGCATCGCTTTCGAGAAGAGATTAATCGTACCCTAGCTGTCAAAGATAGCCGCTGTCATACCTGAAAGGCCACCGCCATTTTAAAACTCAACTTCCAAAGTGTCGGCAAGTTTACCTGCTGCCTTCAAAGCTAGATTAAACAACAGCATGTGAACTTGTTATGCATGCCGTCTCTGCGATCCCTAATCAAAAGACGCAATTCCGTCGTCTTCTGATCGTTTCAAAATAAATATCACAAACCTTCATTGCGAGCATTTCTCATTTGTTTTCGCACCTGAAATATTTCTCGTTGGTGACCTCTTTATAATCGGTGTCGCGCCTGACCCAGATATTCACAACTCGCGCTTGCTCACCTGTGTCATACCGTAAACGACTCGTGAATTAATAAACGCCGCCCCGCTGTATGCAGTACCGAATGTACTGTTTAGAAGCGCTGCATTGTATTTTAAACGACCTTTTTAATCATCCTCGTGCGCCCGGCGCTGCTGATTACATCAGTCTCTGTACCCCCTGCGTGATTGTTTTGCAAAATACTGAAGCTAAGATCAGCCAATGATATCGTTTGCCGGAGTGTTCGGCTCTTTTTCGTTTCAGTCAATGTATATTTGGCGTGCCCGTATACCTTTTTCAATGGATACACGTGACCGTGCCCCCTAGACATTTGGAATGTGCTCCCGTTCAGGTTACAATAAGCTGAAGTTACTGCGATGCAGCGGCGAAAATTTCCGACAGCGCGACAGTGGGGTCGTGCTGAAGGTCCGACTCAGAACATAAAAGAATATTAATTTGCGTTCGCCGCCAATAGAGGTTTTTGGACTCCCTAGACTACTCTCTGTGGATCCGCCCCTGCCATATCATATGTAATGTTTGGGAAGTTACTAACAAGTACGGCTGTACAGTATGCTAATTATATGAATACACAACACCGCGTAGCCGCTCGCGAGAATGTTGTGATTCTCTGAAGTCGCTGGCTTCAACCTATAATTGGAGTCGGGTGGAGCGTTCTCACGGGTGATGCAGTCGCGACCGGCGAAGTCAATTACTAGTTTGATTCAGCTGACTTCCGTACATTACGTATGTATGTACAGTCACCACACCTGGCTTTCGAGGATGTCTTTAATTGATTTAATTTGCCCATTACTTGGCAAATCTGGTTCGTCAACTGGCCAGTAAAGTAATATGCGCAGTTGGAAAGCACAAAACAGATTTATTGTGCCAGTGGTTTTTCCTTTTAGGGGGCCATTCAGCGACAGTTGTGTCGGCTAGTGGACCTCTCATACAGTACATTGAGTAGTGTCTAACCAAGAGAAGAACACGAATTAAGACATTTCCTATAAAACTGTATATTGCTCGGTCTTAAACTAGCATTTGTTGCAAACGTTCATTGAGAAATATAGTCCTCAGGAAGAGGGATAATGCGTAACGTGCGTGTGCCGTAAATCCAGAATACTGAATAGCATATCTTAATTTCAGGCCTGATAAAGATAGCATAAGTACTATAGGGCCTACACGTTTAGACTACTAAGTATTGTACGTGTATAATAAAATGTGTGCCCACAGACAGAGCCATGTAGCGCCAACATAGAACTGGTTAATTGTGCATGGTCAGCGCAGAGGCGGCGGCGAAGCGGCCTATGACGAGTGCATGAATAGATCCGTCAGATGCCAAGCAGGCATGAAGGCAGGCAGGCAGGCAGGCAGGCAGGCAGGCAGGCAGGCAGGCAGGCAGGCAGGCAGGCAGGCAGGCAGGCAGGCAGGCAGGCAGGCAGGCAGGCAGGCAGGAGGCATGCAGGCAGGCAGGCAGGCAGGCAGGCAGGCAGGCAGGCAGGCAGGCAGGCAGGCAGGCAGGCAGGCAGGCAGGCAGGCAGGCAGGCAGGCAGGCAGGCAGGCAGGCAGGCAGGCAGGCAGGCAGGCAGGCAGGCAGGCAGGCAGGCAGGCAGGCAGGCAGGCAGGCAGGCAGGCAGGCAGGCAGGCAGGCAGGCATACATACAGGCAGGCAGGCAGACAGGCAGACAGACAGACAGACAGACAGACAGACAGTCCACTTAGGCGTCGGAACGTGAGCAGGAATAGGTTGAACACGATCCGCCTTTCATCGGCAGTCAGTGAATGTCGATCCGAGGCTTCGCATGATCAACACAGACGTGATGTGAGCGTGTTTCTTTGTTCTGGTTATGACGAGTATTTCGCATCCTCTAGAGTCTGGCTCTGGTGAGAAGATGGCAAGAATTCCCGCGTAGCACACCATTCCAATGCCATAGTGACACAGCGTGATATAGACTCTATATTATAATTATGCAGTTACGCACCACCATTTGATGCTCTCTGGTTTTCCGAACGTTGTACAAGAAGAATGTTTCGCCTAAAGCTGGACGGATCAGCGAGGAGCGAGATAATGGCAACATAGAAACCATAATTATAAGTAATGATACCTAGCTCTTTATTATATATTTTAAAAATTTGTTTTAATAAGCTATATTTGTATTACAAAATATTCACAAATGCAGCCTGTTGACAGCATTCGTGATCAGCAATAGTAGGTAAGTCATTTTAAAGTTTCATTATATATTAGCTTTCGCCGGCACTCGGGCTGTTCGTGCGGCACCAGTCGTATGGTTCAGTGGAAGGTCCGTTACGGTCTTCAAGGCAATGTCCGTGCTGGTCTGTATGTGGTACGTTCGCGTCATGTCGGTCCGCATTGTACATGCTGACGTCACGACGACGACAGTAACGCCACGAGTAGTAGGTCACCACGACAATGATGCTACAGGCAATGACTGTGATGGCCAGGACGAATATTGCCAATCCAACTGACCCGATTACCGTGACAAGATTCATCGCTGTGCTGTCGTCTGTAACAAATTGATTGTGGTTTTATAGAGTCATATTTGACAACAAAATACAAACTTTTTGAGTATTTATAATATATAATACATGTTTCTTTAATTGCAAAAAGACACGTATTGTGACTAAAACCATAACATAGTAGGGGCCTTATCCTGTTACGTTTGAGAACTGTGATGTTGCAATTTTTGTTATATATTTGTTCCATGTCAGCTATATTATCGACTAAACAATATTATTGAATGGTCGGCTTGGCGATAATGTTTGGAAAAGGCTGACTAGATGAATGAGACTTCATAAGACCATAGCATTCTAACCACAATATAATTAATTGTGTGTGTGTATGTGTGTGTGTGTGTACGTGCGTGCGTGTGTATGTGCGTGTGTGTATACATGTATATATATATATATAGAGAGAGAGAGAGAGAGGCGGAGAGAGAGAGAGGGAGAGAGAGGGAGAGAGAGAGAGAGAGAGAGAGAGAGAGAGAGAGGGAGAGAGAGAGAGAGAGAGAGAGAGAGAGAGAGAGAGAGAGAGAGAGAGAGAGAGAGAATTGTATTTTAATATGTTGTGCTGCGATCACTTTGGACCGTAACTGATAATTATTTAAACCCTGAAGAATTCCAATACTTCTGCACTGTCTACTACAGAATGGCCACAGGCGGCAAGCGTAGCCAGATGATAGCCCCCTAAATTAAAAACTACATGGTGATATCGAGGCTTTGAGGACGACGGCATCATTCGTGAGGGCGACAGGCGTTCCCGTCTAAATGAAAAACGAAGAAGAAAACCCTAAATTCCTAAATTCTGTTATTACGCGGATACTTTTTAAAGAAGACAATGCTGATTAGGTACCCGCATTTGACATACACAGTGTATATTTACCAGAAACGTTTTTACCAATACAACAAACCCGTCTACAAAAAGTACGTTTGTAACCAAATTATTATCAGGCATTTTCACGCACGCATGTTCGGGCGCACGTAAGTAGTAAAGGAGGTCCCTTACCGCGCATGGTTGTCGCGTCGCGGAGGAAGAGGAAAGTACCCGGATGTAGGTCAAGGTAAAGTACCCGGATGTAGGTCAAGGTCAAGTACCCGGATGTAGGTCAAGGTCACGTGGCACCCCCTACCGGAATTTTTCGGAACTAGAATAGCACGCCACCTAGCGGATTTTTCCGGAACTAAAATAATTCCCGCCAAAACTATAACAGCGCCCCCTGGCGGATACTTGGTGAACTAAATATTTCCCGCCAAAACTTGAATAGCGCCCCCTGGCGGATAGTTGGTGAACTCACATTATTTCCCGCCAAAACCAAAATAGCGCCCCCTGACGGATAGTTGGTGAACTGAAATATTTCCCGCCAAAACTAGATAGCGCCACCTAGCGGAATTTTTCGCGACTAAAATAATTTCCCGCCAAAACTGAAAACAGCTCCCCCTACCGGAATTTTTTGGAACTAAAATAGTTTCCCTCCCAAACCCAAATAGCGCCACCTAGCGGATTTTTGTCGAACTACAGTTTGAGAGGTATTTTGAGAGCTCCTTACTTTGAGAGGTAGTTTGAGAGCTACTTTGAGAGATACTTTGAGAGGTACTTTGAGAGCTCTTTAGTTTGAGAGCTACTTTGAGAGACAATTTGAGAGTTACTTTCTACTCTGCGGTCCGTGCTTGTGTACATTCTACTCAGCAGTCCGCGCTTGTGTACATTCTACTCAGCAGTCCGTGCTTTTGAATTTTCTATTCTGCAGTCGGTGATCTTTCGGCACGCCCACGTGACCTTTATGTTCTGTTCCATAATCTTTCGGCACGCCCACGTGACCTTTACGTTCAAAGTGTGCCTATATAAGTCCGTGGAGACGACCAGCTTGTCATTCGTCATTTGACATCGTCATGGCTAATTTCACTCGTTTTGGATGGAGCTACGCTGAGGCGGCCAGAGGGCCGCAGGCCATTACGGCCAGGACAGCGGGGTTGACCCCCATCACGTACAGAGAGGCCTTTCCCCCGCTACCAACGACGGTCTCGACAGGACCAACCCCGGCACCTACAGCCCCGACCCTGGCGCCTGCAGCACCAGCAGTCCTGACAGCGCCAGCACCACAACCGTCCCTAATGGTAGGTCTTTATTAATAATCTATATTTCCATTTCACAATTTTGTCGTGTGTATAATTATATTGTATTAATACAGTAATGAAAACGTCTAATAACAATCCTTCGTACATTTAGAACGTCGACTGTGGGAGCCCTACGGGACCACCCCCCTCTCGGGCGGTGTTTCAGTGCCCGGTATGCAGCGTGCACTTTAGTCGCCGAGACAATTGGAAGCGTCACGTTGTACGCGGCTGTTGTCGCCGCCCAAAAAGGACGGCCGAGGAGGCCGAGCTGGACGCGCTGGTGGTGAGTTAAACTTTATATTGTGTTATTATACACTTTCGCCTAAAATGATGGCTCCTACCTTCTTCCCGTCAAAAAGATGGCTCCCTATGTATTTTTCCACTAAAATGGCGTCCCCGTCTATGTTTACTTCCCTCTAAAATCATGCTTTCCCAATCAGTTACCCTAAAATTCGTCTCTTTAAAAACTCCCGTCAAAATGATGCTTCTATGTATTTTGTTTACTTCCGTCAAAATGGCGTCCCTATATATTGTTTACTTCCGGCAAAATGGCGTCCCTGTATATTGTTTACATCCGCTAAAATGGTGTCCCTATATATTGTTTACATGTATTTTGTTTACTTCCGTTAAAATGGCACCACTGTATATTGTTTACTTCCGTTAAAATGGCACCACAGTATTTTGTTTACTTTCGTCAAAATGGCGTCCCTGTATATTGTTTACTTCCACTAAAATGGCGTCCCTTTGTATGTTTACTTCGAATAAAATGGCGGCTCATACATACTTCTTGTCAACATACCTGCTCCCGTCCTATTCCTATCTTAGCACTGTCTCCATATACTTATCATCTTCCTAGCGACTTCTGGTCACGTGACCAAAAGTCACGTGTCTTTTGGTCACATGTTTTCCTAACATAGAGTCTGTAATATTTAATGATTGTTCTAGAAATTCATCATGGGGCCTATGTCCCCTAAGATACAATCAACCCCGAGAGCTACTGGGACAGCACCGGCGGTCCAGACAGGCACCGCGACAACCCCGGTGGCCCCGTCAGCCACTGCGACCGTCCCGGCGCCGCTGATACCGCACTTCGCGTGCTGTATGTGTGGCAGTACCTTCACTCGGAGAAGAGATTGGCAGCAACATATCAACAAGGGGCGATGCCAGAGAAAGATTAAGAAGCAGCAGCGGCGAGAAGCGCTCGTTCAAGAAATAATGGTAACTTGATTGTATTCTATAAATATTTTCAGATGCTGCTACAAATCCCGTCTCTTTATGTTTTGAATACTACGATTAAAAATCAACTTGTGTTTATTTCAGGTGTTGCTACAAAGCCCATTATCTCTTTATGTTTTTATATACCATGATTAACAGTCAACTTGTGTGTTTATTTCAGCGCCAAGAAAAGGAGCGCGTTGCTGTTGATGCTGATGTTCCAACTACCTCTGCGCCGCCTGCGCCTGTGACCGAAGGCACTACGGTGAGTAATCTCTGAAGATGTCGGGTATTATCACTGACTACGTCTGTATTTAATGTTCATATCAACTGAAGAAATTCACTACCGTACCATAAAAGATTTCTATTCTCCCGTCTAGTGATACGTACCTTTATTGCAGTGTTTTTCAATCTTGTGTGTTTAAATAGTTGAATACTTTACTACATGTTTCACTATCCAAGTTATGAACAACTTTGTTGGTTGTATTAACTTAATTAACTTAATCTAACAAGGAATATGTTATCTTCAACAAAAGGAAAATTATCCGATGAATTATTATTGGACAATAAACTCATATTGTATTGTAAAAAACATATGTTGTTGTAGAAATCGCGAAAACGCCGACGGTCACCGTCATCACCGACCAGTTCGTCAGCGCCGACCAGATCGTCACCAACATCTTCACCGACATCGTCACCAGCAGCAAAAAGACCGTCACCCTGTCACTCACCCCCGCCCTCTCCGTTACTCCTGGTACAAGATCCGCTTGTACCACCGGAGGTTGTAGATTTTGTACCTGATAATTTGTTAAATTTTTATAGGAGTCAGTGGTCGACAATTCGTACACATTATCGTAGGGGGCCCGTCCAGAGAACCTACAACATTCGATTATCGGATACTGACATAACCTCATTACATCCAACATTGTGGAACATTTTTGATGAACAAACTACTGCCTTCAAAATTAATTTAAGTTTCGGATTTATTTTATATAACCAGAAAACGAAAGAACATCGTTATTTTCATTCTTCAAAAAATGTTTCCGGTAGGTTTCTGGACAGGCCCCCTTTAATTAGTAATGCCGATGAATTTCAGTTGTTTTTAAATACGTTTGAAGAAAAAGATATTTTAAGTTGGGCAATTAGACAGAGGCCCGATTCTCAATGGATCTGTGAAATGGTAACAAATGTTACATTTTACATAAACATCATACCTGATCACCCTATAGGTACTGGTAATATAGTCCTTCCCGACTATGTGCTCACAAATAAAGGTTTAAATTCGTTATCCTGTGACTTGTCCCGATACGACAGGTCACCCTATAAAGATAATCTTTGTTTCTTCCGCGCTCTCGCACTAAGTCGGGGAGCTGATATTTATCATCTCGAGCCTCATGTTGCTGCTTTATACAACGTATACCAAGAGTCTATAAAAGATGCCCCATCTATGACACATTTCCCTGGTTTTAAGCTAAGTGACCTTTATGACATTGAAAAGCTTTTTCATATCAATATAGTTGTTTATGAATTACTCGATCATCACGACGACGACGACAAGAACTTGGTAGCGTGTCATTTACTGAGACGTTCAACTTGTAAATTCCCCGATACTTTAAATTTGAATCTTTTCGAAACACATTTTTCTTTTATCCACGATATTAAAACGTACACACGGTCTTTCAAATGTATCAAATGTGACAAACTTTGGCATACTTTAAAGTCCTTAAAAAGACACCAACAAGGTTGCGAAGTCGAGGTGAAGAGAATATTCCCTGGTGGTATATTTCATGTTCAGGAAACCATTTTTCAGAAACTTGATGAGTTGGGTATTGTCGTCAAAGAAAAATACCGGTATTATCCGTTTCGGGCCACCTTTGATTTTGAATCTTATTTTGATACGGCCAACTTACCGGTAAATACTCCAAAGGTCGAGTGGTTGGCTCGACACGAAATACTTAGCGTTAGTGTATCATCCAATGTTCCCGGGTACAAGGAACCACGCTGTTTTATTAGCGAGGGTGAGCCGAGCCGACTAGTCGATCGATTTCTAAATTACCTTTACGAAATTAGCGACACCGCTTCCGAAATTCTTAAAACACGTTATCAGTTTGTTTTTGATGAATTAAACCAACAACTAAAAGATATTCAATCACCAGAGGCTAGAATGCTCGAACCCGACTTAGACGAAATTCTAGATGACGGGTCACCTTTACCTATTATCACAGAAGATGAAATTTCAAAATTAATTGGTAAGCTTCGCGGATTTCTTGAAGAACTACCCGTCATTGGCTTTAATTCCGGAAAATACGATTTGAACGTCATAAAAAAATATATCACACCACACTTCCTGACAACCGACGTAGGTGACGAGACGGACGAGAACGAATCTAATAAGAAATCTAAAAATATCATTTTCACAGTAATGCGTCATACTAATGTGATGTGTTTAAAAACAGCGACTTTGAAATTTTTGGACATCATAAATTATTTGGCCCCCGGTTTCAGTTACGATAAATTTCTGAAAGCTTACGGATGTGTACAAACTAAAGGCTACTTTCCCTACGAGTGGGTGACTTCGTTAAGTAGACTCGACTGTGATTCCCTTCCTCCAAAGGAAGCTTTTCACAGCGATTTGAAAAACGAAGACATTTCTGACGAAAATTACGCGTACTGCGAACAAATTTGGCGCGATCACGATATGAAAACTTTTCGTGATTTTCTTATTTGGTACAACAACAGAGATGTCGTTCCTTTCCTTGAAGCTATAAAAAAACAGTTCTCTTTTTACAAATTGCGCCACATTGATATGTTTAAAGACGGTATTAGCGTTCCCGGTCTAACCATAAAATTTATGTTTGACACATTACCACGTGATATTTATTTCAGTCTGTTTAATCAAAAATATTCGGATTTACACGATATGTTAAAAAAAGCCATCGTCGGGGGCCCGTCTATAATATATCACCGCCATCACGAAGTCGACGTTACACGGCTTCGTGAATCGGAAAGGGGCGACTCAGCCCACCCCTGTCGTTCTATTGTTGGCTACGACGCGAATGCATTATACCTTTGGGCTCTTTCGCAAGATATGCCCACCGGATGTTATACGCGTCGTAGCCAAGAAAATAATTTCAGACCTAAAACATCACGTGTTTACGGAAAAATGGCTCTTGAATGGCTAGAGTGGGTAGCTCACGAAAAGAATAAAACGATAAGGCATCAATTTAACGGAGAAGAGAAACGCATTGGGGATCGTAAACTTCCCGTTGACGGATGGTGTGCCCAGACCCGCACCGTTTATCAATTTCACGGTTGTTATTTTCACGGTTGTACATGTAACGTGGAGCACACCAACTCTATCAACGGGAAGTCTATGGCCGATCTCTTATCGGAAACTAAAAAGAACACTACGTATTTGCGTAAATATACCGAGGTCATCGAAATGTGGGAATGTCAATGGAAAGAAATTCGGAAAAATTCCGAAGTAAGAAATTTTCTAAATTCAAAATTTCCTCACCGTAACCTGAAGTGGGAAATGACCCAAAATAAAGTTTTGCAAAATGTAGTTGAAGGTCGCCTATTTGGTATGGTAGAGTGCGACATTTTTGTTCCGGATCTTCTTAAAGATTATTTTGGTGAAATGCAACCCATTTTCAAAAACATTGACATTACCCGTAACGACATCGGCCCCTATATGCGAGCTTACGCCGAAGAGCACAATATATTATCTACTCATCGGCGTACACTGGTCGCTTCGTATTTTGGTAAACAAATTCTTTTAGGTACACCTTTGTTAAAATGGTATTTGAAACACGGACTGGTCGTATCTCACGTTTATCAAGTTTTAGAATACGAACCCAGTCCGTGTTTCAAGCATTTCGCCAATGCCGTCTCGAATGCACGCCGCGAAGGTGACGTGCACCCGGACAAGGCTATTATCGGTGATACGATGAAACTTCTTGGGAACAGTGGCTATGGAAAATGTATCACTAATAAGGATCGCCACAGAGATATTATCTTTTGTAATAGTAAAACGGCGAGCCAAGGTATTAACAGTCATCGTTTTCGCCAGCTAGACCCAATTACGGAATCCGTGTACCAATTGACAATGAACAAGAAATCCATTAAATACGATCTCCCTCTTCAAATCGGTTTTATGGTTTACCAGTATGCAAAATTGAGAATGCTGGAATTTTATTACGATTTCATAGATTATTATATAGAGCGCCCTCTCTTCCAATATTGCGAGATGGATACGGATTCCGCATATTTAAGTCTAGCTTTTTCTTGTTTAGACGATTGTGTTACCACCGATAAACGGCACGAATATTTTATAAACTTGTCCCGGTGGTTCCCCGTTGCTTGTTGTGACGCGCACGCGTCCGATTATGTCACTTGTCGGATGGAAGGGAAAGAATGGGTCCCTTCGGAATCGTGTTGCATTGCGCGTGCGCGTCACGACAAAAGGACACCCGGTCTGTTCAAAATAGAGTACGAAGGTAGAGGTTTCATCGGCTTGTGCAGCAAAACTTATTATTGTTTTGGTGATACGGATAAATTCAGCACGAAAGGTCTAAATAAGAGACACAACGAAATTGACAAAGACACGTTTTTGAAAGTACTGAAAACCAAAGAGAGTGGTGTTGGGAAAAATCGAGGGTTTCGGGTGAAGAATGCTTCAGTTTTTACATATATTCAAGAACGTTCTGCACTAACCTATTTTTATTCCAAACGACCGGTACAAGCCGATGGAATCTCTACCTCTCCGTGTCTGGTATAATAGACACGCCAGTAAATCTTTTCGTGAGCTACCCGTGTATCATTCGGTATTGTTGTAACATTTGGTATTTGTGTAACATATAGTCTTGGTGTAACCGTGATCAGGTATGATGTTTATCGACCACTGACTCCTACTTGTTACTTGTCGATTATTAAAGAGTGTATATTTCACATTTACTGTTCGGTACACTCGTGAGATAGCCGTGTAATATCCGGTCTTAATGTAGCCGTGATGAACTATTGTTTTTAACGAATCCTATCTTGTCAATTGAGTGTATCAACACACACACACACACACGTCATTGTTGCATCATCATCATCATGATGTTGTTTTTTCTTTTTAAGTAGGATACTGGTGAAAATAAACAAAGTATATTGTATATTTCAATCGCTGCAAAAAATCGTGTCAATAAACAGAGTGTGGCATACTGTCTATCAGTGACTGTGTATCATGTGGAGTCGATTTGTATATAGTTGTTAAGGTTTACAAGATTTTATAATAGTGACACTTACTCTTGGGTGTCTCATAACAAGAATATATGTGATATCATTCACAGTGACACTTTCTCTTGGGTGTCTGAATAAAACTTGTGTATCGTATGGAATACAATTTTATATAGTTAAGGTTTACAAGACAAGATTGACACTTTCTCTTGGGTGTCTGAATAAAAAAATTTCATGAACGCACATATGGTATCGACTTTGTTATTGCTTAATTAAGGTAATACAAGAACGTGCATGCCAACATTACATGCAAACATTACATACCACTCTTAAGTCAAAATTCACTTAGGTATATTGAACACCACCCACATTGGTAACGTTGACAAAACAATTGTTGTCACTGAAACAGGGAAAAGCGAGGTGTATCTTGATGAAAACGAAAAACACACACACTCATCCATAGCGTCAACAAGATTTTATTTGAATATTCCCCATATGACCTCTCTTGAACACTGTTCCTGTAGATTTCAAATCGGTAATGCTAATAAGGTTCCCAACGTGTGATTTGGAAAGGTGTCGCCGAATGAGCTGCGCGCCGCGACGATGCATGTCGTCTACGATTCCGACGACGACCACTGTCAAACGGAATGCTGGTTTCCTTTGATATGTCGCCGTCCACTGACGCTGTCTGCATGTAAAGCCAACGATCGAGATTACCCACTAAATCCATTGGCGTGTTGACATCCTTTAGACCACGAGCAAAGGTTTCCCATCCCACCGGTTCAAACGACTTCCGTTTTCTCAACACGTCATTCACAAGGTCCACGATATTACTTCCGGGAACCGCCTTGTTTCTGTACATCATCTCGCCACGATCATTCCAACTTACGGCCCCTTTCATTTTATCGAGTAGTCTTCGTGCTTTCTGCTTCATAGTTTTTGGAACGCTGTCGATGATTTCGTTTTCGATGCTCTCCTTTTCGACGACTTCATTTTCGTTAGCAGGTTGTACTTTGTTTTTCTCTTCACTGGGAATTTTTTCGACGACCACACGCACGGGTTCTTGCATACGTTTGTCGGAAAGATCGTTGTACCGATTCAACACCTGGTTATACAACATAACTTTTTCCCTCTCGTGTATATCGTTTCGTTCTAGTATGTCTAGCATTTCATTGTCGAGTCGTTGCAAGACCCTTTCGATAGGGTTAGCAGTCGAAGGACGTTGCGGTTGAATGTTTTCCAAAATACGGGGATCGACCAGGGCCATCTTCTTTGTGTACTCCATTGTCACCTGAGATGGATCCGGGAATTTCGAGCTTATTGAAGGAACCGTAGGCACATGTGTTATAGTGGGCCCCGAGACAAGTGAATCCAGTGACGTGGTGTTTGTCAATCGTCCACCGTGAATGGAGGCAATGTGCCGTTTCAAGTTCTCCCGACGTGAGAAATGTCTCTTGCAATTTGGGCACTGGAACGGTGATGGTGTGGACTTGTTGGCAGCCAGTAGAACAGTAGATAAGCTCATGATGTAGGTGTTTGTGGTTCAAGTGCAAGCAATGAAATGAATGGCGAGATGAATTGAACGCACTAAAATACGAAAATGTTACCACGGTAACATGTTGAAAAGATAAAATGTTAGAAAAGCGACGAAGGGAGGGCGTGAGTGAGTGAGGGCTTGTGTGATTGAATGAGTGAGTGAGTGAGTGAACAGATACGCAGGGTGAGTGAGTGAGTGAGTGAGTGAGTGAACAGATACGCAGGGTGAGTGAGTGAGTGAGTGAGTGAGTGAACAGATACGCAGGGTGAGTGAGTGAGTGAGTGAACAGATACGCAGGGTGAGTGAGTGAGTGAGTGAGTGAGTGAGTGAGTGAGTGAGTGAACAGATACGCAGGGTGAGTGAGTGAGTGAGTGAGTGAGTGAGATACGCAGGGTGAGTGAGTGAGTGAGTGAGTGAGTGAGTGAGTGAGTGAGTGAGTGAGTGAACAGACACGAAGGATGAGTGAGTGAGTGAGTGAGTGAGTGAGTGAGTGAGTGAGTGAGTGAGTGAGTGAGTGAGTGAGTGAGTGAGTGAGTGAGTGAGTGAGTGAGTGAGTGAGTGAGTGAGTGAGTGAGTGAGTGAGTGAGTGAGTGAGTGAGTGAACAGACAAGAAGGATGAGTGAGTGAGTGAACAGACATGAAGGATGAGTGAGTGAGTGAGTGAGTGAGTGAGTGAGTGAGTGATTTGTTAATCGGGACTTAGACGAGTACCTTTACTTGTGAAGTGTAAGACACGAAAAAAGACGCAAGATAAGGTTTGCACATTTTATTACAACACAAACGTATTTACAGGTCGCACTCCATTCTCTGCAGTCGAATTAATGTCACCGAAGGTCTCATAAAACCACAAGACAGATTTACAGATCATCCTCCATTACTGCCAGAACAATTTGCTTTAATTTGTTTCGCCACTCCTCTGAAAACGGTTCTTGCAACCAACTCCCGATAGCACACAAGTGATCGGACGTCAGGTCGGATAGCTTCAAACCCGCGTCTAACAAAACACACAACCAGTCTTTCATCACTGCAGTCGAATTAATGGCCTCCACAGCCTCGTCAAAGTGCATATAAATTAGAATGGCATCGGGTAACATACAATCGTGATGAAATTGACTAGGATCGTCTATCTCGCAAGCGAGACACTGTCGTCTCGAAAGTTCAACGATGGCACATGCTATGTGACGTGCAATCGTCTTCTTCATTTCTATCGCCGGAAACTCAAGCGTAAAGTTCGGACCAGTGGCGACAGGAGCGGCAGTTGTCACATTGGTTGCGTGAGTAGAAATTGCCACATCGTCAGGAGCGGAAGTTATCACACCGGTCGTGTCGGCGGAAGTTGTCACATCGGCAGGGATGACAGCAGAGAGAGGCTGAAACAGGATACGGAGCCTAGTGTATCACCTCCACGCGAGTGACGTTGAAGTTTGTGTAAGTATCTCGTCGAGTTTTCTTTATGGTGAGAGACACACGAGTTCCCGTCAACGAGTTCAGTTTGTAAGTCTGCATCGTTTCGTCCATAACAGCAAACGTCTCGGCATTCACGTCAAGGAGAGGAGCCATACACTGGTCGAATAAAGTCAACCATATAGATCGACCCGTCGCTGTCTCGACAAAGCACATGCGCACCACGAAATGGACGTCAGAAGCAACGTAACCGTGTCGTTCGCATTGCAAATGTCCCCTATCGTCGGTAATCATACGCTTCTTGCAGTACCTGCACCCGATGTACAAGGGAGTGTGCTGGCGTACTCTATCGATGAGGAGCCCTCTGATCTTGATAACGGCGTCGGCGCTTACCGTTGTTTCTAGAGCCGAGATGTCCACGACGTCCACGACGTCTGGTTCCGACGGCACGGAAGGACGGTTGATCACCGGCATGATGGGTCGGCTCGTCGGCTCGTCCTCGTCGCTCGAGTCTGCCGCATTGTGAGGTCGGTAGTAGGGTGTCTTCAACATGATGATGATGTTATCAGTGCTGTCGTCGTGATACGAATGACGGTCCGATTGGCAAAACACTGCGCTTATATAGTTAGAGAATGTGCCGAAAGGTCACGTGGGCGTGCCGAAAGATCACGGATTGTAGAAAATTCAAAAGCACGGACTGCTGAGTAGAATGTACACAAGCGCGGACTGCTGAGTAGTTACTTAGTTCACCACTTATCTAACAGGGGTGCTTTCAGTTGATGATTATATATCCACCAGGTGTTTATGGACGAGAAAAAACAAGAGACACGAATATTTGCAGTACTCATATGTGGTTCGCTCACTTGTCCACTAGGGGATGATGTTTGTAGTTCGTGATGTACCCGTCAGGGGGCTCTATTGCACGCAAGCGTGCAAGAGACACGAATATTTGCAGTACTCGAACATATAGTTCATAACTTGTCCATCAGATGGCACCACTTGCATAATTAGTCCCGAAAAATTCCGCTAGGTGGCGATATATAGTTTTGGCGGGAAATATTTTAGTTCACCAGCTATCCGCCAGGGGCGCTTTTATAGTTTTGGCGGGAAATATTTTAGTTCACCAACTATCCGTCAGGGGGCGCTATTTTGGTTTTGGCGGGAAATAATTTGAGTTCACCAACTATCCGCCAGGGGGCGCTATTCAAGTTTTGGCGGGAAATATTTAGTTCACCAAGTATCCGCCAGGGGGCGCTGTTAAAGTTTTGGAGGGAAATATTTGAGTTCCGGAAAAATCCGCTAGGTGGCGTGCTATTCTAGATCCGAAAAATTCCGGTAGGGGGCGCCACGTGACATTGACCTACATCCGGGTACTTGACCTTGACCTACATCCGGGTACTTTACCTTGACCTACATCCGGGTACTTTCCTCTTCCTCCGCGACGCGACAACCATGCGCGGTAAGGGACCTCCTTTACTACTCACGTATATCCACTCCCCTCCACACGCGCGCGCATTTTCGCACACGCACGCATACAATATATACAGCCGGCGCGTATAGCGTGTGTGTATAGCGGTAAAACGTTACACATATCTTTAAAAAAGTCAATTATTGTATATGTATTGTATCTGTCCCAGCTCCTTAATTAATTGCCTCGAACAGTTATAATTAAATATGCTCATACAAATATTTATCGAAAGGTTATGTTTGTAATTTCCCGCCAGGAATTTGTGAATTGTTTGCAAGCGTTCCGCTCCGTTGAGTTCGCCAATAAACAATCGTTCCGCCGTCTAACGGGCATCGCGGGGAATCTTGGTTGTCCCGAGTGACCCGAGTTGATGCTCGTAAATAAACCGTAAGATATACACTTGCTCGGCCGTTAGTTGGTTGCAAAGTAGACAATTAATTACTAAATCCGATCTGTTTTTGTTTAGGGGTTGATTTTTTCATTATAGCAATACATTGACGATATAAACGGACATGCTAAGCGCTCCTACGCAAAATATCCAAACTATACTATATACGAAGTTGTGAATATTGTTATTCTGACTTAGATGCACAGTATTCTACGTGGGCAGTTATTTTATTTGATAAAAAGTGTCCCTAGACACGATACGAACTACGTCGTATGTTTGGGCTGCACAACGATTTAGAAGAACCACAAACCACACCGAAACAGCATTGGACGAATCATTCTAATGATAAAATGGCCGTATAAAATTACGCCGATATACACATACCGAAATATACGTACCGTAGTAAGTAGTGGCCGGTTTCTCTTCGGCAACAGTCAACTTTCAAACAGTATTGCTCGTCGATTTTCCATAATTAAAACTTGCTGTAAACGTCGAGGTCTATCCGTTTCTTTGTTCATTTCACTTGCTTGCTTATGTAGCGGTTGGTTAGGTCGGCTATAATAAGTTGTAGCGGCATGTGTCGTTCTTCTCAGTAGCAACAGTGTGCCTGCGCGTGCATAATAGTAAAGGCCAAAGGATAGGGAAACAAAACTTGTGGTTCCAGTAACGTTCCACAACATACGATAGGTAATCAAGGGATTTTGATTTTGTTTTATGTTCTGATCATGTATACTATGTATGTATGTGTGTATGTGTGTTTGTATGTATGTGTGTATGTATGTATGCATGTACCTTGCATGTATGCGTGCATGTGTGCATGCGTGTATGTATATATACGTGTGTGTGTATATATATATATTATATATATATATATATATATAGTGGCATGTATGTGTGCGTGTATGCGTGTATGCTTGTATGCATGCGTGAATGTGTGCATGTGTGCATGTGTGCATGTGTGCACGTGTACACGTGTGCACGTGTGCACGTGTGCATGTGTGGATGTGTGCATGCGTGCATGCGTGTATGCGTGTATGTATATAAATATAATATACACTGTATATATATATATATATGTATATATATATATATATATACATATATATATATATATTATATATGTTTAAAACTACTTAAAATGTCCCCAGTGCAATCTATAAATCGAAAAAATATGACTCAATATAATAACGAAATTGTATTTTATATGAATGTAGACATGTTGAAGTTCTTGGAACAACAATTTTTCTCATCCAATCTCCCTGTAGCTTACTGCAAATAATTCAAACTATGATGATTTTTTGCCAATTTTTGCAATGTGTCCTACGTTATCTGCCACCTTGTCTTACTAAATGTAACTTAATACACTTAAAATCAACATTTAAGAAATTAAATTGGTACCTAGTGCAAAGTGAGACACTGGCCACGGCATGCACAACAATAATTAATATACGCATTATTTACCACCAGAGAGGTGTCATAGAAAATACGACTTTGTTTTGCTGATGTGGAAATATGAGAAATTGTCAAAGTTGGTCGGTTTCTAAAAGCTGCAATTTTTAAATCAGGTAAGCCATACAATTTATTTTGTTGTGGTATATTTCACTGGGCCCTTGTCGTATGCTGTATAACAACGGGGGTCGTCTCAAGAGAACATGTGGCTGATGGTATGGCTTTCAACTAATGATGTATTTGGATAACGTAGCATACACACACTTGCCGATTTCTAACTATACGGTTTATGTACAGTGTCGACAAATTGTATACAAATATAACATAACATTTATTGATTTTGGACCTTTTGACTATGGCGTGAAGCCTCGATGCAAAATATATCACAAATGTTAAAATAACATGTATAATCAAGTAAGCATGCGTACATAAATGACGATAGTGTTCGCTTCTTTTCAGTAAAAATACTACATTGTTTACTAACTTATTTAATATTTATAATGACATCTAGAGCATTTGTGAAAGTATCAACTAATTAAATATTTCGGCGATGTAGTACAATTATCATGGATTATTACGATTCACACTGCCGTATACGGATAACGTAGGACACATACAAATATTAACTTTTCGTTGATTGATTAATTAAAATATATGTCCAAATATAACATAACCTGAACATATTAGTAGTGATTCCGGCGCCGCCATCCCCGGAAGTGACCTAAGATCAAAGGCTTTTGAGTTTTTTATAAGTAGAATTCCTACGTTTTTTAGCACTAATGTTTTAGTAAACGTCAAAGTGATTGATGGGGGTCATGAGAAAGAGGGTGTCGCCCTCTACTAACTAATGAGGCACTAATAAGGGAAATAAATAGGGTGAATATCGGCCTCTAGTGACTAATCAGGTACTAATTAGGTAAACAAAATTAGGGTAATTAATTAAGTACTAATTAGTAACAAATGAGTAGCGCATTCACTAGAGGGTAGCACTAGCAATAACTAAAAGGTTATGTAATGGTTATGAGTAGCGCATTCACTAGAGGGTAGCACTAGCGATAGCTAAAGGTTATGTAATGGTTATGCGGTGTCGCGTGCGCTTTATAACGATGTGCTGACATCTAGTGACTAAAAATGTTCCCCTAGTGACTGAAAAGCGTCGATGGTGGTGCATATAGGCGATCGTGACGTTGTCGGCGCACCAGATGTCGCTATGGACGGAAAGTGGAAGCACCCTTTTACGTGTATAGTGTCCGGCCCTACGGGGTGCGGTAAGACTACTTTCGTTGTACGCCTGTTAAAGTTTGCTTCGTGTATGATTTCGCCGCCACCGGAGAAAATTCTGTGGTGTTACGGCCAGTGGAAGACCGCTTACGACTCTATGGCCGGCGTAGAATTTGTAGACGGTTTGCCGGATCCGTCGCTTCTGGACACCAAAACGAGGACGCTTCTAGTGCTCGATGACCTTATGTCGGAGACCAATAGTAGCGTCATGACTTTGTTTACTAAAAAAAGTCACCACTGCAACGCGTCCGTCGTACAGCTTTTGCAGAATCTCTTTCCGAAAGGGAAAGAAAATCGCACAATCAGTTTAAACGCGCAGTATATGGTCCTCTTCAAGAGTCCCCGGGACGCTGGACAAGTAGGTCACCTGGCGAAGCAGATGTACCCGGGTAGTATCAACTACATGGTGGAGGCGTACAAAGATGCCACGTCGGCCGCCTACGGTTACCTCCTGGTGGATCTGAAACAGGAAACGCCGGAAACCATGCGCCTGCGTACGGAAATTTTCCCCGACGCCCCCGTTCAGTACGTCTATGTGCCGACGAGACTATAAAAAAGGTGGGGCGCGCCGCGGCCGCCGTCATTCGACAGGATGACAGAGCGCGTGAAGAGGCACATCCTTGCCCTGCAGCTGTTGCGCCGCTACAAGGGGAATACGAATCTGAGAAAGGCGGTAATCACTCACGCGGACGCCGACCTCATCTGCAGTCTGGCCGACTGCGCGTATAACATTCTGCGAGGGAACGTGAAATTGACGCCTAACAACCGAAAAGTGCTGATAAAGTACAGGAACAATTTGCGCAAGTTAGCGTCGAAAAAAGTACCCATCAAACGGAAGAGGGCCGTCCTGCAGACGGGTTCGGGGGCGTTTCTGACGGCGCTGCTGGCGCCGTTGGCGAGTACCTTTCTGCCCCTCCTCAGGCAGGCTTTCGGTTGATGCAGCACGCGAAGAAGATGGCGCTGGTAGACCCCCGGTTGGTGGAGCGTCTACTTCCGTTACTATCGCAACCGACCACGACCACGTCGCGTGTGATGAGTAGCCTGGACGGCGATATGAAAGCCGTTCTCGAGCGTGCAGATTTATCCGAAGGCGAAAAGGTGGCGGCGTACAATCAACTGCTGAGTCGTTACAACGCCATGGAGGCGTCTCGCGCGCAGCAGCCGATGCGCGTGTCCGTAGTGAAGAACGAATCGTCGTCCGATCAGTCGCCGCCGCCGCCGCCTACGTCCGATCAATTACCGGGGGAGATGGAGAGCAAGGTCGTGAAGAGCGTACCGAAAGTGCTGAAAGAAAAGGCCCGCCTCCTGTTGACGCGACTGAAGGCCGACCCGCTGATTCGCTGGAACGATCGAGCGGAGCTCGTGTACGACGGTACGCCTATCGCCGGAAGCAATATGGTAGATCTCGTGAACGATCTCATGCGAACGCGTAAGAGGTCCCCCGCGCCGGTTGGCTGGGAAGCGTTCGGCGACCATATAAGGCGGCTGAACGTCCCTATGGAATTGGTCGGCAATCCCCAGCGTCGGGCGTATATACAGCGCGAGCAGACGCGAAAGGGGCGCACTCGGTCAGTTGAGCGCGAGCAGAAGCGAAAGGGGCGCACTCGGTCCGTCGAGCGTATGCCGTGGTCCAGGTTTTAGCGCGCCCGTAGAGGATGCCGCCCGCCCGAAGATCAGAACTCGTCGTCGTCGTAGCCGTCGTAATTGCGGCGGTCATTGTCGCCGCCCTCTTGTTCGCCGTATCGTCGTCGTCGTCGGCGCCGCGCGCTCCATGGCGGTGGTGCCCCGGCGGACTCGTGGTGCGCAACGAGAGCGCCAACAACGCGACGGCCTACTGAAGCGCGCCTACTTCGACCCGAAACGAGCAGGCAGTTATGGCGGCGTCGAAGCGTTGCACCTGTCGGCCGCGGAGCCCAAGCCGGTCGTCGGGCGGTGGCTGGCGGCGCAGGACGCCTATACGCTTCACAAGCCGGTTAGGCGCCGATTTAAGCGACGTCGCGTTATCGTGGGCGGCCGAAACCAGCAGTGGCAAGCCGATCTCGTCGACGTGGCTAAACTGAAAAAGCACAACGACGGCATAGCGTTCCTATTGACGGTCATCGACGTCTTCTCGAAGCGGGCGTGGTGCGTTCCGTTGAAGCGCAAATCCGGTCCGGCGCTCGTCGCGGCCTTCGAGGGGCTGCTGGCGTCGCCACCGCCGCACGTCCTGCAGACCGACAAGGGGACGGAGTTTCTGAACAGGCCCCTTCAGACGCTTTTGAGGGCGCGCGGCGTCCACCATTTCGTGACGCACAACGAGGAGACGAAGGCGAGCGTTGTGGAGCGATTCAATCGTACGCTGAAAACGCGCATGTGGCGGTACTTCACGAAGCATCAGACGCTGAGGTTCGTGGAGCCGTTGCAGGACTTCGTGCGGTCGTACAACAACGCCTACCATCGAAGCATCGGTAGGACGCCGGCGAGCGTCGACGCGTCGAATCAGAAGAGCGTGTGGCAGCGTCTGTACGGCGGCGGAGGGTGTCTAAAAAACAAAAGCAAACCGAAACTGCGAGCGGGGGATCGCGTCCGCATCAGCAAGGCGAAGGGCGTCTTCAAGAAGGGGTACATGGCTAACTGGAGCGAAGAGCTCTTCACCGTCGTAGATTCGCACCCGACCGACCCTCCTGTTTACCGACTGATGGACGACGCCGGCACGATATTGGACGGCACCTTCTACGGGCTGGAGCTACAAAAAGTGATCGTAGAGAAGGACAAACTATATCGGGTGGAAGCCGTTCTACAGAGACGTCGTCGACGACGCGGTAAGGGCGAAGAGGTGCTCGTCAATTGGTTCGGCTATCCGGCCTCGTTCAATAGCTGGATCGACGCCAAGGAGCTATGGACTATCAGGGCTGATGGCGACGCGTTGTTGGACGGACTACGCAGAGTGCTGGAGACTTTCTTCCGACGACCGGCGCCGCTACCGTTGTCGCTGACATCGATGCTATCGACGTCGCCCGCAACGTCGGCGAACTCGCTCTATGATTTATCTGCGCGACCTATAAGGGATGACGCGTTGGATGCGCCACGCGGGGTGCTGGCGACTGCACGAGGCGGGACTGTGCAACGGCTTTTCGTTTTTTTTGTAAGGGGACCGTGCTGTATTAGTAGACTGCAGAGGAGAAGAGGGCCGCGCCACCAACACCACCGTCGCCCCCACGCCCGTCGACGAACTCGCTCTATGGTGTGCCTGCGCGGATAAAAGAACGACGCCGTAGCGTCGGACGGCAGTAGCGCGATGTGTACGGACGAGACGACAGCAGCAGCAGCAGTAGCAGCCAATGCAGAAGCCGCCCACCGCCGTCGACTCAGGCGCATTTGTCGCTACACCCGCCGACGACTCATGCGTCTCTGTGGGTGCGCCCGATGCCGTCGACGCCTCCTCCGTCACGAGCGTTCCTTGGCGTCTCTGCGGCAACGAATGCCCTAAGGCCGAGATCGTCTTCCTGTGCCAGATCGTCGTCCTGTACACGGTGATCGTCGTCAGTATATACAATCTAACGCGCGGCACGGGCGACTCCAACCTGTGGACGGCGCTGCTGAGTAGTTGCCTCGGCTACCTACTGCCGAGTCCGTCTATGAGGAGGCGCGATGGCGTCGTCGTCTGACTTTTACGTCACGTTGCCGAGCAACGCGTCTATGAAGGCGAACCCCGAAAACACGTTGACGCACTACACGACGAATCTGCCGCAGCGCGTCGACCTGTCGGGGGAGTGGGAATGCGGGCTGGTGTCGCTACAGTACACGAATAGCTGGTACAATGTGAGACCGGTGGACTCCTACTTCTTCGTGGCGTGCGAGAGGGGGGAGGTGGGCTTTTTCACCACCGAGGACGGGGGAAAAATTGCCCGGCAGGCCAACATTCCGCACGGCTTTTACAGCAACGCCAAAAAGCTGATGCGCAAAATCAACGAGGCGTTGACGAAACAGAGCACCGACACGGTCAAGGTGCGAATAGTGTACAGCGCCATCACTAATCGGATGACGTTGCTTCTATCGCCGGGCGTCGAAATTAACATGCCGCGGGACGGGCGCCTGAAACAGATACTAGGCTTCGAGTCGGACTATATCGCGAGTTACGGGTCGCCCGCGGACGGCGGCTCCCTGCCCCCGGGGTACATGTTCGAGTGCGAGGCGGACCACCCGGTGGACCTGAGCGGCGCGTCGACACCCTGTTCGTGTACACGGACATTGTGGAGACGCGCATCGTCGGCGACGTATTTGCCTCCCTCATCCGAGCCGGCCCCGTCCACGGTTTGAACGGCAGCATCGTATCGAACATCTTCGACCGCGTCCAATACGCGCCGCTCCTGCGGCGCCAATTCGATTCGATCGAGATAGATATAAGAGACGACCTCGGTCAGTCGATACCATTCGAGAACGGAAAAGTCGTGACGACGCTTCACGTCCGACGCCGCAAGTCGAAACTGTTCTGACGACGACGCGAAACGTGTACGAGGACTACTACACGCGGCAGGTCGGCGGTGGCCTGCCGGTGTTCGTAGGCGCCCGAGCGCAGCGGGGTCACGGACTGGGTAATCTCTTCGGCAGCCTGTTTCGAAGCGCTATGCCGCTTATCAAGAGAGGGGCCATGGCGCTGGGCAAGCGCGCGCTCAAGACGGGCGTGCGCGTGGCGCAGGACGTCGTCGCCGGCGGCAATCTGAAACAGGCGGTAAAGAGGCGCGCGAGGGAGGCGGGCGCCGACCTTCTCGACGGGCTGCTGAATGGCCCCCCGCCGCCGCCGAAAAAGCGACGACGCATAAAGCCCCCCGGCAAGCCGGCGACGGCCAGCAAGAAGAGGCGCCGTCGAAAGACGCCGAGCGACGACGTATTTCATGCGTAGTAGTAGTAGTAGTAGTGCATCGGTCGTAAAGAGCTTTACCTCGTCGGGGTCGCCTACAAAAAAAAAGCGACGATACATAAGGCCGACCGGCAAAGCGGCGCCGGACAGTAAGGGGAGGCGCCGTCGAACGAAGCAGACGTAGTAGGATGGCGTTCGTGCATCGGCAGCCGTGCGAGGGCGTAAAGTTCGAACTGGCCCTTTTCAGCGTGCCGACGACGCAGACGAGCATCGAGAGCGGCCAGTGGATCGATCACCAGCCGCTGACGGCCCTCGACGCTGGCGACCCTATCGAGTTTCTCATTCCGGGATCCGGAGACGACTATCTGGACCTGTCGTCCGTTAGACTGTACGTGCGCGCCAAGGTGGTGAAGGGGTACGGTACCGCGCTCGCGAACGACAGTGTGGTGGCGCCCGTCAACAATTTTCTGCATTCGATGTTCAGTCAGGTCGACGTGACGCTGAACGGCACGCTCGTGACGCCGTCGTCGAATACGTACCCGTTTCGGGCCTACCTCGAGACCCTGCTCAGTTACGGGCCCGACGCCAAAAAGTCGCAGCTCGAGGCCGACCTGTGGTGCAAGGACACCGCCGGGCGCATGGAGGCGACCAACAACAACAACGGCCGCTTCGCGCATCGGCACGATTTCGAACACGCTAGCCGCGAGTTCGACATGATAGGGCGCCTGCACGTCGACGTGCTCATGCAAAACCGGTGCCTGGTGAACGGCGTCGACCTGAAGATGCGACTGGTGCGAAGCAAGGACGCCTTCGCGCTCATGGGCGACGTCATCGATCCGGGGTTCAAGATCGTTCTGCTGGAGGCCTACCTGCAGGCGCGCAAGGTCAAGTTGAACCTGGCCGTCCAGCTCGGCCACATTAAGGCGCTGACGCACGGGACGGCCAAGTACCCGATGCGCCGCGTCGACTGCAAGGTGTTCTCGATACCGCAGGGTACGATGGCACACGCACGAGAACGTCTATCTGGGGACGCTCCCGAGACGCGTGTTCATGTGCCTGATCGACAACGACGCCTACAACGGGGCCTACGATAAAAACCCGTTCAACGCGAAGCACAACGACATAAACTTCTTCGCCCTCTACGTCGACGGACGCCAGGTGCCGAGCAAGCCGCTGCAGCCGGACTTCGCGCATCGGCGCTACATCCGAAGCTATATGAACCTGTTCGCCGCGACGGGGAAGGCGTACGAGGACGAGGGGTTCGATGTGACGCGTGGCGAGTTCGGCAGCGGCTACACCATATTCGGCTTCGACCTGTCGCCCGACTGCTGCGACGGCGAACACTTCAACGTCGTGCGTACGGGGAACCTGCGCGCCGAGATCCACTTCGCGCTCGCGCTCGCCCGGACGGTGAACGTCGTCGTGTACGGGGAGTTCGAGACGGTGCTCGAAATCGACAAGAACCTGAACGTCGTGTACGACTTCTGAGATGGACACGTTTCAGCTGATGCGTCGCCTGGCGATCGACGCGTACACTAAAAACATCGTCGTCGGCGTCGTGCCCAAAGACGAGCTGCCGGGGCGGCGGCTCACCGCCTACCCGACGGCGTTCGTGTGCAACACCGACGACGGCGACGAACCGGGAGAGCACTGGGTGGCCGTCTACGTGGGCGCCGACCGGCGAGGCGAGTACTTCGATTCGTACGGCCGTCCGCCGCTGCACGCCGACTTCCGCGCCTTCCTGAACCGCAACTGCGACTCGTGGACGCACAACGACAAGCGACTGCAGAGCGGCGTATCTAACGTGTGCGGTCAATATTGCGTCACCTACCTGCTCTTACGGTGCCGCGGAATGCCGCTAAGCGGCTTCCAGTGCCTGTTCGGCCCCGATAGGGTGGCCAACGACTGTCTCGTATTCGACTGGCTAAAGCCTCAATAAACGCTGTCTATTATTGCTTGTTGTTATTATTAGACGACCGAGAATCCGAACCGACTTTGTCGGACCCGCCGGTCGCGGGCTCCTCGCCGCGCTAGGCAGGCAAGTAGTGAGGTTGTATTATTGCGCTATCGCTTGCTATTACCGAAGTTAAATAAAACGATGAAAACTGTACCGAGTGTTCGCATTTTTTTTATTCGCACGCACGCATACATAGTCCCCTAGGTCCCTACCCCTAGGTAGGTCCCTACCCCTACCCCTAGGTAGGTCCCTACCCCTAGGGGGTAGGGAGGGAGGTCCCTCGTTATACGAGTATCGGCGCCGTGGTGACGCCGTCGTCGAGCACGCGCCGTTTGGCGTAGAAGTAGCTCAACGCCGCGCGCTCCTGAACGTACGTCAGCACGGACGACTCCTTCATTTGGAAGCCGCGGTTCCGGCCGCCGCCGCTCCGTTGGCGGCGCAGCACGTCGAGGAAGGCGTCCTTGTCGACGTCGTTCTGACGCTTGCTTATGCCCTTCGTAAGGTACTTGTTGCCGCCGTCGTCGCCGCCGAAACAGTAGTACGTCTTGCTGCAGAGCGCGACGATTCCGCGGCCGGACCATTCCTCTTTGAAGAGACCCGGCGTTCGCTTGTCGTACCGGCGCCGACGCGCGCAACACTCGTCGGGCGCGTCCCACGCTCGGCCGGCGAGCCAGCACCGCAAGTACGCCTCCGGGTGCGCGTCGCAGTGTTCCGACGGGAACCACTCGCCGCGGTGTCGAAAGTAGTGTTCGCGCTTGGCCGCCGCCACGAGCTCGTCGAGTCGGCGCCCCGCAAGGCTCAAATACGCCGAGTCCGTGTCCATCGCGCAGTACTGGAACAGGGGGCGCGGAATGTAGGCGGCGATGAAGTCGTAATAAAACTCCAGCATGCGCAGTTTGGCGTACTGATAGACGAAGTAGCCGATCTGGACGGGCAGCGCGTACCGGACGGTTCGCTTGTTCAGCGCCACCTCGTAGAGACCGTCGGGGACGACGACGTCGAGCTGTCGGAAGCGACGATTATTGGATCAGTGTCGAGGCGGCCGTGCAGAACTTGATGTTGCGGTGCAGGTCGACGCGCGTGATCGTTTTCCCATAGGAACTGTTGCCGAGCAGTTTAAACGTGTCGGCGATGATGGCCTTGTCGGGGTCGTCGTCGCCCGCGCGTCGCGCGGCGGAGACCGTGTCGCCGAAGCGGCGAAAGCACGCGACCGTCTCGTACTCGACGATCTGGTAGACGCACTCGAAAACGAGGCCGTGCCGTAGATACCACCGCAGTAGCGGCGTCGCGAGCAGAATCTTGACGCCGAAGAAGCTCCCCACGAGCGTGCGCTGAGGCCGGACGAGGAGGTCGTGCGTTTCGGCGTAGCGACGCATGAACGGGCTGAGATCGTCGCGCTCGATGTAGGCGTTCTTGAAGATCGGCTGCATCTCGGCGAAGGCGTCGCGCAGAGCCGCCGGAACGGCGATGTCGCACTCGACGAGGCCGAACAGCGTGCCGTCGAGCACGGCCTTCAGTATCGTCGGCCGCGTCACGGCGCCGTCGCCGGTCCAGCTCCGCGGCGGTGGCGGCGGCGGCGGTCTCGTCGCGCGCCACTGGCACTCCCACATCTCGACGACGGCGACGAAGCGGCGAAGGTAGGCCGTGACGGCGGCCGTCTCGGCGTACAGTTGGCTCATCGGCTTACCGTTCACCGCATTCGTCTCCCTCCCCGTGCACGGACAGCCGTGGAAGAAGCACCCTTGGAACTGGTACGCCGTCCGCGTCGCGCCACACCAGCCGTCGACCCGGTACTTGCCGACGCGCTTCTCGCGCCCGTTGAGCTGGAGACGTATGTGAGCCCCCGTCCGCGCCGCCTCCCACGTCAGCCACTCGACGGCCAGGCGGCCGTAGCGGTGTACGCGCTCCGGCCGAAAGGCGTTGTCCGCGCGCCGGCGCGTGTACCACCCCGTCGGCATCTCCTGCGTGATCGCCCATAGGTAGAGGCCGTTTGCGTCGAAGCCGACAATAGAGCGACAGGGGCGCGCCGACTCGCCGTACTCCTCGCGCCGAAGGGCGGTCACGCCGGCCTCGTGATAGCGCGCGAAAATGATCGAGGGGCCGCCGACGATCTGCGACTGTAGGAGCCGGTGCTGGTCCTTGTTCGACTCGTTGAAGAGCGTGAAGTGGAGCGACGACGGCAGATCTTTGAACAGATACAGCAGCGTCAGGCCCGGCACGCTGATGGCGTCCTTGAACATGTCGATGCGGCGCTGCCGATAGAAGGCGAACTGCTTGTCGACGGCCTCCAGGAACGGCGCCACGTCCCTATTGTTATACCACACGAGGTAGTCCCGCAGCGTCGTCATCCCCTCGTCGCGCCATACCCGCGCGCAACCCTCGTATTCGGCGGCCGAGATGCCTTCGCGCTTCAGGCGGCTGTAGAAGGCCTCGCGCGGCGGCAGCCGGGTCTCGGCCAGTTTACGCGGGTCGTCGAGGTACTCGTAGGGGAAGTGCCCATTCGTCGCCTCGTAGCCGTAGGCCTTCAGAAACCGGGCGTAGCTGACGCCGGGGGCCAGGTAGTTGGTGATGTCCAGGAACTTGAGCGTCGCCGTCGCCAGGCACATGAAGTTGTTCTGACGCTTGATCGTGAACGCCGACGAGATGCTATGCGCCTCGTCGGTCATGAACAGGGGCGTCAGATATTTCTTAACGACGTTCAAGTCGTATTTCCCCGAATTGAAGCCGAGCACGGGGAGGCGGCGCAGGTGCTCCCACAGACGGTCGCCGAGCGCCGTGTACGGGCTCTTATCGCGCGCCGCCTCCGCCACCGTCGCGTGCGCCCGCCATTCGGCGTCGAGCGCGTCGATCGCCTCGAAGGTCGCGTCGAACGACGGCCGCAGAGCCGCGCACGCCGCCTCGCTCATGGCCTCCAGGGCGTCGATCAGGCGCTTCGCGAGATCGCCCGAATCGCCGGACGTCACGAAGCAGCGCGCCGTCTCGTGCCCGGGGACGTTCGAGGCGACGCTCACGCTGAGTAGCTCGTGGCGCGCTATCCACCGGCATTTGGCGCTGTCCGCCGGCAGATCGTGGTCGTCGAAGTAGCACTCAAAATCGTACGTCGCCCTGTACGGATAGTAGCGCAGGCGTTCGTCCACGTAGACGCCCTCGTCCTCCAGCTGCTGAAACACGGACGGCGTCGGATGGTAGGCGCCGCCGGGAAAGACGTGGCGAACGCCGCCCTCGCACGTCGCCTCGTGACGCCGCAGCCGATTGGCGGTGCGCCACAGCGCATCGCCGCACTTGCCGCATCGATACGAACGACAGAACAGCGACACGTCGGCTATGAAGGAATAGTGCGTTTCGAACAGATTGACGCTCATGGTGGCCGGGTAGCGATGGAGGGAGCGGCGGACCACTTCGGCGGTGGCGTCCTCCGCCGACAGCCGATACACGATCACATTCGTTTCGAAGGCCGCCTCCACCCGGTCGAGTTCGTTCAGCGGGACGCCGGCGAACGCGCAGTAGGGTTGGTCGCCGTAGTCGGCGTAGAGCCTTAAGGCGGCGGCCGTCAAATCGTCAACGCGAAAGTCGGCGCCCCGATGCAGCGCCAGACAGCGGAAGAGGCACAGGTTGTCGGCGTACGGATGCCCGCGGCGATCGTTCACTAGGCTGACGCGCCCCGCGTTGTGGCGCAGATAGGCGGGGAGGGACTGCTGACGGGCGCACCCGATAGGATGGTGGATGATGGCGTTGAGGAAGTACGTAACGTTCGTTACCAACTCGGCGTTCCACCCCGCGTCGGGGCGCTGCGCGATCACGTACTGCAGAACGTCGGGCTGTCGGGTGGCGTCGAGGAAGCTTTCGAATGACGCGGCGTCGGAAACGAATACGGGCGACTCGAGATAGCGGCCGCAACAGTTACACGAAGAATGGTAGTAACGTAGTCGGCCCGTCTCCCTGTGCCGCAGAATAAAGCCGTACGATAAGTTTATTTTAAAGGCCCGAGTCTGCGCCTCGAACATCAGTCGTAGTTGGGCTTCGTGCGCGGCCGAATCCCCGTGGCCGGACAAATGGAAATTATACCTAGATTGAACGGGTCCGCGCGCCACAGACGTACGGATGCTCGCCCAGTAGTCGCGCACGACGCTCTGTAGGTCATCGTCGACGACGTCGTCATCGCGACATAAATGGCTATCGGCGTGACCGTCGAACGGTCGATTGCATTTTGGACACACCTCAGCGGCGTCGCCGCAAATTCGCAGATGCCGCAACATTTGGGCGCGCAGCGCGAACGATTGATCGCATTTCGGGCATACGTATTCATCGCTGCCGCATGTTTTTAGATGCTTCGACAAATGAAAAAGACGGACGAACGATCGATCGCATTTCGGACACACGTGCATCGTCGGTCTAGGCGGCGCGCTATTAACTGCGACGAGGCGCGTCGACGCCACTTATAAGGCCGCCCTAACGCCCGCTAGGGGCTTTCTAAACGACGGCGGCGGCGGTTTTCTCCTGGTACAGTAATGTGACAATTGTTATCCGTCAGGTGGCGACACTGCTGCCCCCGTCGTCCGTGGACCGCCGAGGTGGCGACAGGGGAGCAACGTTTTTGTGGTGGCCGACAGGTGGCAGCGTCGAGGGATAGTTTTACGTTTGGCAGTTCGCCTGTCAGCGGCGCCCGGCGGCAACGGCAAAGTTTTTGTTTACGTTTTGTAGTAGAAAATTTCGGCTGTCTCCTACAGCCTGACATACGACACCCTATTTGCCAGTGAGTCGTGAAAACCAGGCCACTCAATTGCCCTCCTGATCTCCAGCGCGCCGGGCGTAATGTAAACCGCTCGACTAACCTCGATGATCCCCAGCCCCAACACCGCACCGGGCTAGAAGCTTCTAGAAGGTTCTAGAACCTTCTAGAACCTTCCCGCGCGTCATGATATTAACCTCGCTGATCCCCAGGGACGTCACTTCACTCTAAAATCTTTCCCACCTCCCCCGTGCACCTAATTAATACTAATTGGTCGCTATTTACTATTTTTAGTCATTGCTAACGTCCTCCTCCAATAATTGCGCTACTCATTTGTTACTAATTAGTACTTAATTAAATACCCTAATTTTTTTTACCTAATTAGTACCTGATTAGTCACTAGAGGCCGACATTCACCCTATTTATTTCCCTTATTAGTGCCTCATTAGTTAGTAGAGGGCGACACCCTCTTTCTCATGAACCCCATCAATCACTTTGACGTTTACTAAAACATTAGTGCTAAAAAACGTAGGAATTCTACTTATAAAAAACTCAAAAGCCTTTGATCTTAGGTCACTTCCGGGGATGGCGGCGCCGGAATCACTACTCATATTGTCGATCTTTCACAATCTATTGTAGCAAATTTAGAAATACACATAGCTTAAATATGCACCCATGATTAATTCCAGTAATAATACAATCATAACATCTAATAACGTAAAACACACAAGTTGCTAACCCGGGCAAGATGTTTGCGTTATTTGTTGGTATAACTATTTTGTTGGTACAAATTCACTCATACAACAGAAGAAAAGGTAATGGTCACGTCATTTGTTGTGTCTCAAAAGGAGTATTATGGGTTTGGATGCCGTTGAAAACGTATAACGTAGAACATCGAATCGGCATGTAAAGGATTGGTACAGATGAGAAACGATCCTAGCACCTATAGAACCTAACTACCTGTGCTTAAATGCCTTAATTGCTTGCGGTAATCTGCCTGGTTTAATATATGGGATTAGTGTGGCCAATATATCCTCCCATCGTCGATCTTAGCGATTTTCTTACGCACACCTTCTTAACATAAAATTTCACGGCTACAAAGTTCTCAACAATAATCTCTTCGTGTGTGTTCCAATAACGTATGACCTCTGCTGATTTCTGAGAGATGTTGATTTCTCAGTTGTCAGCGTGTCATCTTTGTCTTCTTTTGCTGTTTCACGCATGTTTCCTTTTTGTTTTATTCATGGCATACCAAGTACATTTAGAACGAAACACACAGCGTGAGTTCACATTGAGCCATAATTGGATTCTAACAGATATGCTCGAAGGTTTTGCAGATTTTTTTTCATTCACTGCATCGTTCATGTCCAATAGGTACGGTACTGCTGACTCCGTCTGAGAAATACCCCATGAATAGAAGTCTTGAGCTGTCGTGATAAGTTTCTATTTCTTCACCGCACGACCAACTGCGTTTTCCAGCTCCTCACATCCCATCGCATGGGCGGTTTACATAGCCACATTCACAGTAATGCAATGACGCCGATAAAATTATGTTGAACATGACCTATGTTGAAGACCGTGCTGTTTCTATAATTATTGTCTCGTCTGAGAATCAGGTGTGTCTGCTGGATGTTGGGCAACTTTGCTTGGACTCAGTGAATAATGACCTTAAAGATTGAGATGACAGTTGCAACATTGTGAGTCATCTGATCATATAGCACTACTGTAAGACTTTCATGCATCATGCTCCATTTGCACAGTTACGTGCTTCTCTAAGAAGTAGTCATTGCTAAGCTATTTCAAGAGATGGCACGTTTGTTAAAATTGTTAGATTGTTGTAATTGTTAGAAACGATATATCTGTACACTCCATTTACGTCAACACCTCCATGAGAACTGCGACTCTGTCTGGGTGATTTTTGAATACTCCTATGCTTGAACGTAATATTCTATCTCGAAAACATTTCAACAGCACCCCTCTCCCCCCGCCTTCCGATGGGACCAGTCGAACCGAGACTCGCAGTTGGGGACGTCCCGTAGCACTCTTTTCAGTGGCTAGCTCTCTGTAGAGGATGTCTTTTGGAAGTTTTCCATCCGATACACGAGGCTGAGCCAGCGGAGGCGGCATTGTCTGAGCAGAGTCACGTAGCTCACAGACTTGGCGCATGAGAGGACCTCTGTGTTGGAGACTCCTTCCAGTGTAATGATATGCACATCATTATGGCTAGCTGCAGATTAGCTGCAGCTCAGTTCGTTGGACCTAGTTAGAGAGGCTGGTGTTTCAGACATAAAGCATAAACGTTTCTTATTAATCCGTGTTCTGTGTTACACGCTACCCGAACAAACACAGTAACATGACATGGCGGCAGCGGTGAGATCGTGAATGTATAGCATATCATAGCCTATCAGATGTAGCCTTGGCGAAGTTTTGAAGAACATTGCGAAACATTGCGAACGATTTCACGCACCAAAAATGGCGCATCGGCTATGAACTGTCATTCTCGATAACCGTGTCAAAGGTCACGTCAGGCGCTGTGTACACTCGCAGGCCTAGAACATTCGTAAAAACACCTACGCTGATATGTAAGCTAGTCATGACTCAAAACAATAGTCAGACAGCTGTATACGATTATTATGTAAGCTTAGACTCGTAAAAGCAGTCATACAGCTACACATCGACATTGCCACTCAACAACAACAACGTCAGCGAGAACGTCAACGCGATAGCCAATAGCAACATGGACCACGTACCCCGAATGGACTGGTCAGTGCCGAATCCGGCCGACACTTTCAAACTGTTCATACAGAGAATTGAGTTGTACTTCAAGGCTAAACGCATCGAGACCGCAGATCAAGTTGTCCACATTTTGCTTCAAGTTGGCGATGACGGTTTGCGACGCTACAACTCTTGGACACTATCCGAAGAGGACAAGAAAGATCCCAAGAAGATATTCGCAGCATTTGAAGAGCAGCTTGAGCCACCGGAAAACTACCGGATCAGTCGTCTGAAACTGACGCACTACAGACAGACGCGCGAAGAAGGATTGGACGATTTCATCAACAGGTGCAAGCTACAAGCTTTAAAGTGCGATTTTGTTGACGACGAATTGAATGAACGTTTAATTGAGCTGATCATAGCAAGCACACCAATCGCAGACTTTCAAAAAGAGCTGCTGAACAAGCCAAAAGGCATGAAGCTTCACGAGGCAATAGCCCTTGGACGAAGTTACGAAGCATCGGCAACGCACGTCAAACAACTACAGCAATTGCATAGCGACGGTCGAGCACAGCAGATGGATGTCATCCGAGACAAGCGGGACACATGCTGCAAATATACTGTGGTCGAAGTCACCCATACGGAAAGCAGTACTGTCCAGCTAAAAACGACACTTGTAATGCGTGCCAGAAGCGTGGGCATTGGCAAAAGTGTTGTTTGACAACAAAGCATGAACAACTAGCTACGAACTCTTCCGCTAGGGGACGTTACCCTCCACAGCAAACAACAGACTCGTTCGGTAGAGGGCAACACCGTAGAATACAACCCCAAAAACGTTATGAGACGCAACGCCAAACGCCCGACGTACATCGTCCTGACAGACGCAATCAACGACTTCACACAGTAGATGAACAATGCGACTACGATGACAGCAGGTCACAAGCAAATGAATTTTCATTCAATGTAGTCCACACTTCAAATTCAAACAGGAATGAGGCATATGCTACTCTGAAGATTCAGCTATGCAACAGGCCAGGCATGCACAACTTCACGCTGAAAGTCGACACAGGCGCACAGGCAAACACTATGCCTTTCCGCACGTTCAGAGACATGTTTCCAGAACAAATCGACACAGTTGGAAATCCTCGTGTAGACTGCCTACAGCCAACAGATAGCATTCTAACAGCGTATAACGGAACCGCTATCACATGCAGAGGCACTGTTGACATCAACTGCTCATACGACGAACGAGAATGGAGAAAGACGAAGTTCTTCGTGGTCGACGTGCCAGGACCCGCAATCCTCGGGTTATCCACATGCGAAGACCTACACGTCGTCACAATGCACTGCGCATTGAGCAACGAGACGCCTCATCCGCATAAGATTGACAACATCGGAGACTTAATGAAGCAATATCCACAACAATTTGATCGGATCGGTGAGCTACAGAAGACGCACAAGCTGATGGTCGATCCGAGCGTTCCTAGTCGCATCGACCCACCACGCAGAACTCCTATCGCTCTTAGAGACAAAATAAAATCAGAACTGGACAAAATGGTCGACCAACAAGTCATTCGCGTCATCGAAGAACCAACCGATTGGGTCAGTTCATTGACGTATGTCTCCAAACGAGACGGCAGCATCCGTGTGTGCCTCGACCCGCGTCAGCTAAACAAAGCGCTGATTCGTCCTCGACACCAAACGCCAACGTTGGACGAACTCAATCATAAGTTTGCGAACGCCAAGTTCTTCTCCAAACTCGACGCAAAGGCAGGATACTGGTCGATTAAACTAGACGATGAGAGCCAGAAGCTTACGACGTTCCAGACGCCATTCGGGAGATACTGCTTTTTGAGACTGCCATTCGGACTCTCGGTGAGCCAGGACATATTCCAACTGGAAATGGACCGAATACTCGAAAAGTGCACTGGGGTTTGCGGGATAGCAGATGATTTCGTGGTGTACGGCGCAACCGAACTCGATCACGACCGCAACCTGCAGCAGTTCATGTGCATCGCTAAGCAGCATGGTCTAGCACTCAACTCAGCAAAGTGTAACATCAAGTGCAACAAAGTATCATTCTTTGGTCAACTTTACACCAGCGAGGGAATCAAGCCAGATCCTCAAAAAGTGAATGACCTCAGGGCAATGCCTGTACCGACAACAAAAGCCGAACTACAACAATTCCTGGGCTTCATCACGTATCTCTCACGTTTCGTGATAGCATTCAGCGCCAAATCTGCGGTGCTGAGAGAGCTGCTACGTCAAGACTCGGACTTTGTGTGGGAAGCGCATCACCAACAAGCGTTCCTTGACATGAAGAACGAAGTATCGGAGAACTCTTTGCTACAATACTATGATCCGCGTAAACCGGCATTCCTCCAGTGTGATGCGAGTTTGAAAGGTATTGGAGCTGCACTCCTGCAACCAGACTCAGATGACGAGCTCAGACCCGTCGCGTACGCGAGCAAAAGTCTCACGACTACCGAGCAGCGATACGCATGCATCGAGCGTGAACTATTGGCGATCGTATTCGGAATGCAACGATTCCATACGTACTTGTACGGACGAGATTTCAACGTCATCACGGACCACCGACCGCTCGTGATGATCACCGATAAACCCATCGCATCAGCTCCGCCAATACTGCAACGGATGTTGATCAAGTTGCATGGGTACAACTTCACGATGACGCACCGACCCGGTTCACAAAACCAACTCGCAGATGGTTTGTCGCGATTACCTAGTCCACACAACGCCACACCCATCGACCTTGATATGCGAGTAGATCTTGTTCGTTTTTCAACGGAACGATTGGATCAAGTCAGGCGTGACACATCACTGGACGCAGTACTGAACCAGCTCTTGGAAACAATCGTGGCAGGCTGGCCAGAATACGTCAAGGATCTACCTACAGACATTCGATCGTTTTGGAGTTTCCGAGACCAACTGTCTGTTGAGAATGGTCTGGTCCTGAAAGGCCAACAACTCGTCATTCCACGAACACAACAGCCTGAGATCCTGCGACAACTACACACCGCTCATCTCGGCAGAGAGAAGACCAAGTTGCTGGCAAGAGACACGGTGTACTGGTTGAACATCAGTAAAGACATTGATCGACTTGTGCAAACCTGTAACGTATGCCAAGAACACCAGTCATCGCAGACACCAGAACCTTTGCTGCAACACGATATTCCATCCAAGCCGTGGAGCGTGTTGGGGACTGACCTGTTTGAGTTTGAAGGGCACCAGTGGTTGATAATCGCTGATTACTACACCAAGTACCCCATCATCAGACAACTACCAAACCCGTCTCCAAGTCATGTCGTGGTGAATGCCACAAAACAGATCTTTGCCGAGTTCGGAATTCCTGACCGAATGGTAAGCGATAATGGCCCGCACTTCTCCAGCGAGGCCTACCGTGATTTCGCACGGACTTGGCAGTTTGATCACATCACAACCTCACCTAGACGGCCCCAGGGAAACGGTTTCATCGAGCGACAAGTGCGGACAATCAAAGCCTTGCTGAAGAAATCTAAGCAATCCGGCACGGACTATCAACTCGCCCTGCTCCACTGGCGTATCACTCCCATCAACGCAAAAATAGCTAGCCCAGCGCAGCTGATCATGGGACGACGCCTCAAGTCAACCATCCCTGTGATAGTTCGAAACGACGTCCCAAACGAAGACGATGTGCACCTCGAGCTACAGCGGCGACAAGTCTCACAGAAACACTACTTTGATCGACGAGCACAATCTACTGACTTGCCTCCTCTTTATCCCGGTCAACAAGTTCGTGTGCAACACCCGGTAACAGGACGATGGGACCCCGCCACTGTACGAGCAGAATCAACCGAGCCACGATCCTACATTCTACGGAACATGAACGGGAAGGAGTTCAGAAGAAACCGTCAGCATATCCGCGAGAGTCGTCAACTTCCGCAGACTGATGAAGCCATCGAGGACACACGTCATGCGACACCAACGCCATCACCGACCGCGGCTACAGAAACTGAGCTACTGAGCACAGTCGCCCCAATACCTTCGCCATCAACTCCTGCACGATACACCACGCGAAGCGGTAGAGTTGTGAGAAGCCCGCGACGACTGGACTATTAGGACTTGTGCCATATCCTTTTAGTCGCATAGCTAGTATTTGTATTTTACCTTTGAACATTTATCAGCATGATACTTAGATAGTTCGTTTTGACATTTACACGTTTGCTATTTGCACTTTTCGATTGTTATCTAGTTCTGCTGTTCGAAAGAAGGGAGATGTAATGATATGCACATCATTATGGCTAGCTGCAGATTAGCTGCAGCTCAGTTCGTTGGACCTAGTTAGAGAGGCTGGTGTTTCAGACATAAAGCATAAACGTTTCTTATTAATCCGTGTTCTGTGTTACACGCTACCCGAACAAACACAGTAACATGACATCCAGGAGATCCTGATGATACGCAGCAGGCAGCGTCTGTGAAATGCGTTTAGTAATTTTTTCCTGAGTGGAGTACAGTATCCAGGACACACTGCCGTATCTAATTGTACTCAGCACACATGCGTTGTACGCTGTCACCTTTGTGTGCTCCATCAGCATTTTGTTGTTCCGCACGCTCTGTGTAAGCCGGGCGAGTGTTGAGGTAGGCTGCTCTATCAATCATTTTGCTAATTTCTCGAGCAGGGGGCTTATAACCGGTAACTATTGCTTCTCGTGTTTTATCTATACCGTGGGGTAGAACTAGAGTGTTCTCTCCAAAGTGCAAGCCTGTGCAATTTGAAATGGAAGGACTCTTGTTGAAATCCGGGAGATTCATTAGCGGTCCAGCATGCCAAGATCCGACAAGACAGCGTGACACGAGATGCGTGCTGAACCGCTGATTCTCCTGGAATTAAAACAAAATTGGCAGGTATAGGACCTACACATACGCAACATGCTTATAAATGACAGATGACTACGGAATGTCAAGTGATGGTGCTCTGCCATTGGAGACCCATCCGTTTGGTAGAGTGCCGGGCTCTGTGCCTCGAAGGGGCCCAACCCTAGCTGCTGGTGGTCTCTGCGCCCAGTAGTGGTAGAGCCAGGCTACGACAAAACGGCAGGGGTTGTCCCAGCGAAACTATTGATCGTGCGGCAGTGGAATGCAGAAGGTATCTCCAAGAAGAAAACACCCCTGGCAGAAATGTTACACAAAGAAGATATTGACATTGCTTGCATTCAAGAATCTCACCTCACTGAAAAGCTCCAGTTCATGATGAGAGGGTACCAGACCTGCAGAATGCACAGGAAGGAGCAACACGAGGGAGGTGTGCTCATCTTAATAAAAAAGCATACATTTGGTACCAGCAAAGGAGATCACAGTGAGCACCAGTGGCCAGGCAGAGATCATGGGGTAGATATTACAGTCAAAACCCAACAGATCAGAATCTACAACATCTGCTGTCTGTAGGACCGAGAACTGTCCTTAGATTAAATATACCCGAAGAGAACTGCATGCTTGTAGGAGACTTCAACAGTCATTCTCAAAGCTGGGAATATAAACAAGCAGACAGAAGAGGAGAGGAAATGATCCTCCGACTTACTTCTCTCGCTGCTTGAGGACAACAACACCAGATCTGGCTTTTGCAACTGACAATCTCCATACCAAATCAAAGAGAACAGAGCCTGTTGGGGAGGGGGGGGGGGCAGTGACCATAAACCAATCAAACTGACATTGGACCTCAACCAACAACCAGAAGATTGCAAGATGCTACCTAGATGGAACTACTGAAAAGCGAAATGGGACCTCTAACAGATAAGTACACATAAATCATTAACACAAAGAAACAGGGCACAACTGAAATGGTAAAGACTAGAGGCATACTCGATTACTAGAGAATGAGAAAAAGAGAGGGTGGTGGTGAAATACAATGAGGAGGAGAAAGCAGGAGGAAGGAAATGGAGGGAAAGAGCTAGGGGGATGGGAGAGAGGAAGGAAAAAGGGAAGGAGGAGAGAGGGTGAGGAAGACGGGGAGAGATGGGTGAAACAGACAGACAGACAGACAGACTCGATTTATTACCTTCACATATCTCCACTTTGTTGCGTGTTCAAAAACATTTGTACTCGCCCAGGAAGCATCTCCAGCCAGTGGCAACCACTGCCTTCTTAAATACCACCACCAGGTGAAATGCAGTCTTTCACTTCCACTGGCATAGACATCAGGAAGAAAGGAACAGCTGCATTAAGTGTGTCTTCTGAATGTAGCAGACAACATGGGCTGAACAAAGTTGCCTAAGCTTTGAAACAACTGTATGTGGATTCAAGTCCCAGTCTTCTCAACTGAGAGTCCGGTGTTCTCTACCATGGGATGCACTGCACAGATGTAAATAACAAAGGAAATTGAACAAAATATGCTTTTCGGTTGCAGGTATTTATTTGTGCTTGACCCAAATAAAATAATTTACATTTTTACAAAATATGCGCGAGCACAATTATTTCTACAGGCACCAAGGCAGATCTTCAACACAAAGAAGCTTCCTAAACATCACACACATATACACATAATATATTATGACATTGCTTTTCTGTGTACACATGCACATATTTATGTACCAGGTACAACATATTTACAAATGTATTAATTGTACATGACATGATTGTATCATAGTAGGTTCTGAAACTTACTCATCTGATGGGTTTTTGAATGACTCCAGGAAAACAAAACACTGTTTCATATAGAAATACAGATATGTTTACATCCAATTATAATTATCAGAAACAGTTGTCAGGAAGAAATGTGCAGTAGCTTTAATGAGAAGTGCATGAAACAAGAACAACGATTAAATATAATATATAAAAAATGAGATGTACTAAGCCTGAACTTTTGTTCTGCTGTGTAGCCGATCAGGTCTCGTGTTATCAAAATACTTTATTTATGAATTGCACCTGTTTGTAACTACAGCATGTAATAAATATTAAGCACAACTGCTATGAAAATGGTTGACATAGAAATGTTGTAAGCTTCATGAACACAAGCCCAACATTATTTGTGAATCTGTAAGATCGTAGCAATTAACTAGAAATAAACCAGCTGATAAATGGCTAACTTGTTTCAGTACAAACTTCAGGATGACATCATCATCACGAGACACACCTTCAGAACAATGACAGAAATATGTGTGATTCAATGATGAAATGCAACTTTGAAGCACAAGGCTGACCATAATGAAAGACAAGATCATATAGAGTAAAAGAACCCCTCGACAATGCCATTGCTACAGTAGCATTGTCAATAGTTGCTGAGGATATCAATATAAAACAAAAACAACAACAAACAGTTAAGGAACTCATGCAATGGCAAACAAACACATCCACTAATGTGTTCAACCACAACTGATGTTTTCTTAAAACAAACTAATGCTACAGCATCTTAAACAATTATTGTTACTAGTTCTTGATGTCCATAATGAGATGTCTGGTGACCTTTCACACTGATCATGACCTGGTTAGGGGGTCAAGGTAGATATGCTGATCAGAGTTTTGCACTGGATAGTGCACTGCAACATGTACAACATCACACAAGATCTGACCACTGGTACAGCAACAAGTCCACTTCTATTTGTTTGTGCATGACGACAAAAACAACAATGAATTTCCTAACATACAGCGGAACCTCTCTTTCCATTCACCTCGATAATACAGCCACCTCATAATAAAGGTCACCCTACAACAGTCATAAAGTGTCTCTACATGCAGTAAAGTATAGAATATTAGTCCCACTTGTATGGTCATCTCGCTATTCAGGTCAGGTCCCAAAGGTGACCTTAATAGTGAGGTTCCCTTGTACATTTATATTTAGGTAGCACATCTTGTGGGCATGAATACAGTCTTGTGGGCATAAATACAGTCTTGTGGGCATGAATACAGTCTTGTGGGCATGAATACAGTCTTGTGGGCATGGATACAGTCTTGTGGGCATAAATACAGTCTTGTGGGCATGAATACAGTATTGTGGGCACGGATACAGTCTTGTGGGCATAAATACAGTCTTGTGGGCATGAACACAGTCTTGTGGGCATGGATACAGTCTTGTGGGCATTAATACAGTCTTGTGGGCATAAATACAGTCTTGTGGGCATTAATACAGTCTTGTGGGCATGGATACAGTCTTGTGGGCATAAATACAGTCTTGTGGGCATGAATACAGTATTGTGGGCATGGATAGTCTTGTGGGCATTAATACAGTTTTGGGGGAATGAACAGTCTTGTGGGCATGAATACAGTCTTGTGGGCATAAATACAGTCTTGTGGGCATTAATACAGTTTTGGGGGAATGAACAGTCTTGTGGGCATGAATACAGTCTTGTGGGCATAAATACAGTCTTGTGGGCATTAATACAGTCTTGTGGGCATGGATACAGTCTTGTGGGCATGGATACAGTCTTGTGGGCATGGATACAGTCTTGTGGGCATTAATACAGTCTTGTCGGCATGAACACAGTCTTGTGGGCATAAATACAGTCTTGTGGGCATGGATACAGTCTTGTGGGCATGATTACAGTGTTAACATGGGCTAACAAGAAACTGCTAATATTAACAGCAAGATGAAAACAGTCACTCAAGAAACAGAAGTGATGAGAACATAGTCACTAAGTCAGGATTCAACCATGTTTGTTATAAATATAATTCATAAAGCCATTTTTGAGAAGGCTGCTTCAGGCTATTACTAAAACACACAGGTGAACTGTATTGTTATTAGATGTGTTGCTATATTTTATTGACCAGGTAATCTCAAAGTGCATATCTCAACAAAACAAAGAAGCAAAATAATATCAACTTTTTAGGCAACTTAACTTCAGTCTATCCCAAATACATTGCATTGGGATATGTAGTCTGGTTGAGTATCACAATTACATACGTGTTTCCTTTGTCTTTAGCTGTGATGGCAAACAGAATTCCTGCACTTCAGGCAATAAAGATTATTACTATGCCAATTGTAAGTTTGCTAATAACTCTTGTGACGTTCAGAAATTTGACTGTCTTACAAATATAGGACGCATTATGGTTTTGTGGACTTTCAACAAGATTGATTTGTATTGCTGCATTTGCCCCGTGTTTGTTAATTAACAAGCAAATACGAGCAATTCTCAAGACTATTCTAGCTGCATGCGGTTTGCTAAATTCTTGCGAGATCCCATCAATATATAACAATTTACATGACAATTTTATTTTGAGCATGCAGAGCAAAAAGCACATATGTCAGTAATTATAGTCTTTTTTGCCGGGCTTATGTATGTCTGGTACCAAGTCTTATAGCTGTGTACCATTCGGGGTTGGCACATATGCTGTGAAGATTGCACTAGTTGGTGACATGACTCGTTCTAACTAATCCATCGACTGCCATTGAGGAAATGTGCTCATTGGTGACATGTCAAAATCCTCTGAGGACATTTGTTCTGAACAAGACTTGGGGACTCAAGTTTGAGTGTAAACACAACATTAGTTCCACCACACATATGTATCTAGTAGTAATGACTCTGTACAGCATACAAGTGCTGGTGTTGTTACACGATGTCGACTATAAACCAGAACATTTGACATGACACAAACCAAGCTCCGTAGATCCCAGAGAGACAACACATGTTGTATCCCAGCAAGGGTATTCCATGTCACATGCACCAATCAAATCTCACTTGTAGTCATGGCAACCACATTTGTCATCAACAACACATCAAAGTGAGCTCGAAGCTCCAAAACAACTTGCAATTTTCTCATGATTGGTTTTGTTTTTAAATATTTCCATGTATTTCTAGGCTAATATTCACATTACCTGCAACATCTGATTCAATCCGTTCAACCTGCCAGCGGTTCTTGCAACAAAAATGGATCACACAATCCTTCAAAGGAACAAATCACTGTCACTCTGACAAATAGAATTGTCATGTCTTTGCCTTAAAATTTAAGTAGATGTTGTTACATAAGTGAATAATTTAACTATCATTCTTACAGCAGTGTTTGTACATTGGAGGAACTCTCAAATTCCACAACTTCAAATGCTTTTCTTGTGGCTAATGAAAATATTAGAAAGAGAAAGAAAATGAGAACAATGCAAAATGTTTGAACTTACCAAACAAATATTGGATCTATACTCAATAGAGTCAATATAGGAAAATACCAAAGACATTCAAGTTACCACCCAAACCGTGCTTTAAGGCCACACTAAACAAACATTTCAGAGATGTTCTGACCAGCAATGAAAGACATGCATCTAGTAAGTGTTCCAATTACACTTTTCTCACTTCAAGATAACTGCACTGTATTATGGCAAGGGTAATCAGTCCATATAAGGGCATCTTCTACAACATAATTATGACCCATCTGGGCCAAACACATTTTCAGTATGCAAACAGAAACAGCCACAACTGCCGAATGATCCGCGATCTGCTCCTGACAACAAACATGTTACATGATTCGGTAGTTCATTTCCTATGGGCTGCATAAACCCAAGTTGGTTCAAAATGGGTTTATTGACCCAAGTTTCCCAGCAAATACCATAACTTTGCACAGAATAAAAAACGCAGCATTCTTTTGCACAGCTGTCACATCAAATCCAGTGTCAGTGTGTCAACACAACTGTGACGTCATGTGTCGGTGTCAACACAGCTATGACATCATGTCCAGTTTCTATGTCAACACAACTGCGATGTCATGTCCAGTGTCTCTGCATTGACGCAGCTTTGTTAACATGGCTGTGACATTGCGCCCAATGTGTGTTGACATAGCTGTGACATCACATCCAGCGTCGCACAGTTTCATCTGACCAACAAAGTAGAATCACTCAATGCGAAAGATACTCTCGTCCACACCAGAAGCAAGAACTGGCCAAGTTATCCCATCATTTTATACGAAAGATAGTTTCGTCCAGAAGCGAGGACCGGCCAAGCTATCCCAACAAGCTACACTTCTCGATGGCGTTGTCGGAGATCTTCTGGTAGACGTGTCGTGGCTGGTGGAGTTGTGTGGCAACGTCGTCGAGCTTGGCGGCATTCTTGCGACAGTACATCTGAGTGTCGGACAGCATCTGCTCCCACTTTTCAGCCCTCACTTCGTCCAGGTTGAAGTCCTCCGACAGGTACGGGTTGAAGCGGAAGTAGGTGGATGGCTGCAGCAGATCGTGGAGCACCGTGTGCACCGCTGAAACATATACATGGTTCAGTGACTGACACAGCTTACGCTCATAATCCCAAACTAATTCATATGCTTATTTTAATACAAGGATGGTGCCATGGTTGTTTGCTGTTATCATAAAACCATGTTACATATTATAAACTGTACCTACTATAACATACTGACTACCAAAATGTGCCTCAACCACTGTTTTGTTGAAATTTATGTGTTTCCAGAAGAAACAGTTTGTTTACATGACAGCATGCCACTTTCGAAGGCCTGGTGTCAGGTCTTATTATTACTGACATGTGCACAGTGTGATACTTCATCAAGCCCCCGTTGGGTCATAACCTTTCTTGCAATTATCCAAGCGTGCTATTTGGGGATATCTCAGTGACAGCTCAGTGATTTTTGTAAACAATAAACTATTGAATTGTACTGAAAAGTTGTTTCTGCTGTATGTAAACATATTTTTGCCGTACGTATGTTAGAATGCATACACCCTGGTAGGTTATAACTTATACATGTATGACATGACTTTACAATCAAAATTAATGGACAATCTCCATGTTAGGTGAACTAGAAACCACCAGAAAACAAGTTGTGAGATTGATGTTTTTTCAGAATCTATAAACATGTCTTTATGTGTTATGGCTGCCACCTTAGATTTCAAATGACACCAGTCGCATTCAGGAACTCATTATTACCACTGCCCAAAATGTATGCTATCCTAAGTTGTACCATATACAGTTTTTTCAATTTAAAAACTATTTTTAAATAAATTTTGGCCTACATTCACGGCTCATTTTAAAGAGAAAACAGATACCGTTTCACTAAAACTGCTCTACAGTCATTGATAAGGATACCATAAAGAATTTTCAAGTCACTCTGTTGAGAAACAATTAAGCTCGACTAAATTGACAATAACAGGTTAATTCTATAGTTATTTCTTGATTGTCCCTCACCTTCCGTGTCCGTTGCACTTTGTACGATCTTGACGACCTTGGTCTTGAGACTGGTGTAGGCGGGTGTCTGGGGCATCGAGGTCGGCTCATAGCGGCCTGTCCCCAGAGAGACGACACACTGCAGCGTCTCTCGTGGCCACAACAAGCGACACTCGTGGATCGCAATGGCCGCCGGATTGTTAGTCAACACTCCGCCATCCTACCAACACATAGAGCCAATTTTGTTGACATGGAGAAACAGTTTTCTTCATAAAGTTTGTTAAAATTATATTTCCATATTTCTGGTTGTTATTTAATTATTATATATTATTGATTACTGGCAATGAGAAGTAGAAAAACTGGATGTCCATGGGATCATATAACACATACTGGTAACAATAACTGACATTCAATTCCAAGAAAGGTTATGACCCAAGTCTAATTCATATAGAGTATAATTCCCGATAGAAACATATTATGCAAAAGAAGCACACACCCATTTTCCATTAGTGAAACATGCTTGAAAACATAGATGTTTCATGAATGAATGCTTGTTAATGTCATAGATGGCAAATTTTGACAATACTGTTGCTGCCGCCACATTGCAGAAACTTGTTAGTTCATTCCTAATGCGTGTGTGTCTAGCTGCAAGGTATTGCGTTCTTGTCATATGTCGATGTTGTATCAGCTTGGTAGATGTGCTGAATATGTGTCATTGATAAATGTTGCCTGATGCTAGTTTTGAGGTAATAATAGACGTGCACCCAAGCTTTCGCTACCGTTTACAGAGCGTCTTTGGGGATTGATACGGTACACCTACAGATTTCTTGTGTACAGTGACACTACCACATGAAATGTATATACAAAATTAGAGAAAAAGTTACTGAACAGTTTTTGAAAAAATAGGCAAAATGTGAAAAAGTTACCCGTTTTTTTGTGCTCTGGGAGGCCCTACGGGGCCCTTAGAATGATTCAATCAAATACAAATTTTTCGTGCATCGTGGCAGTACCCTAAGATACATCTATGCAAAATTTGAGTTGCTGAACAGTTTCTGAGATTTGGCAGCTAACGGCACACAGCGGACGCAGAGTGATGGCATTAGTCTGTTGGACCTTCGGCTCAAAGGACTAACTAGATTAACAAATACTAATGCACGTTTTTAACCCATTTACACTTAAGCTTGTGCAGAGCAGATACAGCCAGTTCTTGACCAAACAAATTATTTTGTTAGCATCAGAAAATGACAAGCCTTTATTTAAAATGGACGTAACTTTTTTTCAACAAATTCAAATGTGAGTCGACTTGTCACTTTACTATTCACGAGAAATTTTCTCCTCGAAGGACATTTTAATGAGCAAGTTGATTTAATTTATACACCATTCTTTCCAGAAAGCAAAGACATAAAACTTGTATATGTATTTTGGATACACAAAGATTCCTCAGTTTTGGTATCATTTTAGTCGCTCTCCTCTGTACTCTTTCTAGCATATCTATGTCCTTCTTGCGATATGGCCTCCATGCTTGTATACTGAAGTAAAGTGAGGCCTAACAATTGTTTTGTACAGTGGTATTACTAGCTCTTTTTCCTTACATGCTATATTTCGCCTAATTAATCCAAGGATTTGATTTCCCTTTGAAGCTGCAATTCCGCACTGCTCTGAAACCTTCATATCAGCACTAATGGTTGACCCTAAGTCCTTTTCTTTTACAGTAGTACTTAGTACAGAACCTCCCATTGTATACTGTACATCTTCGTTCCCACGTCCTGTGTGGACGCATTTACATTTCCCAAAATTGAACATTTGCCACTTTTCAGACAATTTGATCAACCTGTCAAGATCATCTTGTAAATGCTGTCTATCTCCATCACGTTTAATCCTTCTAAACAATTTGGTATCATCCGCAAATTTCAACACCTTGCGCTTGTTACATCATCGTCTAAATCGTTGATATATATTAAGAATAATACAGGTCTCACTACTGATCCATGTGGTACCCCACTCAACACTGTTTTGTCTTCTGTCAATCAGCCATTTTTCTATCCAGTTAATTAAGCCATTTCCTATGCCATTGGCCTTTAGTTTAAGCAGTAATCTTTGAAATGGCACTTTGTCGAAAGCTTTCTGAAAGTCTAAGTAGATGATATCTACTGGTGATCCCTCGTCTGCCCACTTAGTGATATCTTCAAAAAAACATAACATATTTGTTAAGCATGACCTCGCTTTTAGAAACCCATGTTGAGATGGGTTTATCGAGTTATGTTTAACACAAAAATCCACCATGTCATCTTTAATTAGTCTTTCTTTGTGGAGCGCAGTATCGCAGCGGTAAAAGCTTTGCACTCTCGACTGAGAGAATCTGGGTTCGAATCCTGTGCGGCGGTGTCGAACCTTGGGCAAGTTCGTTTACTCTACATTGCTTCAGTTCACTCAGCTGTATGAATGAGTACCTGGCTATAGACAGTGGTGGATATTTATTTGTGTACGGATTATCTTCGAGCATTAATTCCCAGAGAATTTGAGATGGTGTTCGATTGAACAGGTCTGCCAGGGAGTAGTGTAAAGTGCTTTGAGCAGTCTTGAGGACTGGATACTTACTTTTTACCTTTTTTTTCTAATAATTTGCAAATCACTGATGTTAAACTCACTGGTTTGTAGATCTCTGACTTGTGTCTCGAACCTTTTTTAAATAATGGTATAATGTTTGATTATTTCCATTCTAAAAGAACCACTCCCTCTTCCAATGACAAGTTGAAAACATTTGCAAGTGGTATGCTAATTTGTTGTACAATTTCCAATAGTAGTTTGAGTGGAATCCCATCCATTCCAAGTGATTTATTATCCTTCATAGCCCTTATTTTCTTAGCCACCATTTCCTGGGTTACAATTAACTGTCCTAAATAGTCTGATTCCGCCCCCTTGAACTTAGCCTCTGGTACTGGCATTGAACAAATGTCTTCCCTGGTAAACACTGAACTAAAGGACTCATTCAGGTCTTCTGACATTAAGAATCCCTCTGATATTACATTTCCACCACCATCTTCTAGAGGACCGACCTTATCCTGAACTTTCTGTTTGATCCGAACATATACATCAAAACTCTTGCTGTCATGTTTTATATTACAAGTTAATTTTTGTTCATAGCTTCTCATTGAATTTCTAATTTCAGTTGAAGCTTGGTTAAGTGATTCTTTATAACTGTTGTAGACTTCATCATTTTCAGTACGTCTATATGACATCTACATCATTTGTTTGTACTTAATTTTTCTAATGGCTTCTTTTGATAAGTGTTTCATTCTGGAACTTTCCCTTGTTTTTCAAGGGTACAAATTCAAATTTCATGTTGTTGATGGTAAAATGTATCTGGTTGTGATCACTACTCCCCAGTGGCTCACATATCTTGACATTGTCAATTAATTCATTCTGTGAGGACAAAACTATGTCTAACACATTCTCACCCCTGGTTGGTTCTAGCACATGTTAAGAAAGGAAACTATCTTGTACTAAAACCTTGTGGTCCTCACTCCCCATACTCTGTAGAGATTTCCATTGTACAGTGTATATGACCATGGCTAAAATCCCCCATAATAATACACAGTCTCATTTGCTCACTTCCTTTATAGCGTTTTGTACTTTTTTATTCTCTTCTATGCTTATGTTTGGATTTCGATAAACTAACCCATGTAACTATGTTACACCAAACAGCTTCTTTGACCTCTGCTTCTCTTTCTAATTTTATTTTATAAGTCTGGATAGATTCTTTAATATATAAAATAACTCCACCTCCCCTTCATCCTATTCTATCTTTCCTAAACATTACATAGCCTGTCAGTCCCAATTCGGCACCTGATATATCGGTGGTGGCCTATCATTCGGTTATAGCTATTATGTGAGGGTCAATATTTTCTATCATAATGTTTAGTTCATTTCTTTTGTTTACTATGCTCCTTGCACTTAAAAAACACATTTATGTCCAGCTTCAGAACAGTTTTCCTGGCTGTTCTTCACTGATTTATTTGTGCTGTCTTTATCTATGCTTTCAGTTTCAGGCTTCTCTGTGAATCCCCCCTGCACATCTAGTTTAAACAAATGCAACCTGTCCCACTGTCAACAGTTCGCTGCAGGTTCTCTGAGAAAACTGCTGTCCCCTTTCCACTTAGATAGAGACCATCTCTCATGTACATATCTTCCCTCCCAACAAAGTATCCCCATAAATCTATGAATCCCGCCCCCTCTTCTTCACAGTTTCTATACGTTGCCCCCTTCCTTCCATTACTGGCAAACTTTCTCAGTGAATAATCTGTTCAACTCGTGTCTTCTTTAACTTCCTCACTAACTGTCTGTATTTCTGTACTATCCCAGTTGTTCCCCCCCGTCTGCATTATTGGGCCTTACATGTACTAGTATAGACCCTCCCTTGTCATGCCCCAATACCTTCTGTACCCTTTCAGTCACATGTTCTATCCTAGCCCCCGGCAAACAAACAACGACATCCCCCCTTCGCTTAGTGCCAGCATTAGGTCCCGTATATTCGTAACTTCGTAGATATCGAATAGACTCGATATATTGAAGGTATCGACGGTATCGAACCAGCACTACCGGCCGTTCGATATCCGATATATCGAAGTATCGCGATACCATGAAGTATCGGTATCGAACTTTCACGAGTATCACGATACTTCGATATATTGGATATCGAAACAGCACTAAAATCAAGTTTAATTAACCAATCAGCTGTCTGAAAATGTGCTGCTGCGGAGCACCTACCTGATGCACCATGTTTCCCAGTTTGAACTCCTCGTAGTACCCTGGAGCTGCTGAGGATGCGCGAATCGCCTCCCACAACTTGAAGCTGCAGCTGCCGAGGTAGTGCGACTGCACGCTCGGAGGCAGGTTGTAGTTGCGAAACACATGACACTGGATCTTCTCAAAATTCGTCAGCGCCGAAACTGATGCCAGCTGTAGCAAGGGTGAAAGATTAGGTCAAATACATAAAAATTGCAAACACAAATTTTATGATTACTTAAAATCATCAGGACAATTTTAGAGATCATACAATGTACTAAAATAAATACGATCTATTAAATCAGTAGATAGTGTGATAAACATTTAGAATACTGTATTTAACACAGCACTTTCTTGTGGACAAAAAATTTGTGCAAATTTATCCTTCTGCATGATGGAAAAATGCATAAAACCAGCCAAAATTGCATTGAAGTGGCTTTAGCATTTCTCTCTTAAGTGTCTTTATTAGTATCTGCTACAAAAACACTTCACTTTTGCACTGCCTATGAACTTGAGAAAACATGAAGCACTACAGTTATAAAAAAATTATTCCAACAGTGTTTTCAAACCTATTGTCATCGATATTCCCTCCAGCAAAATATATATTTTCATGGTACTTTATTAACAGGATATCTTATTGAAATTTATTTAAAGGTGGTTAGATGGAGCAAATATAGCTGGTCTTACATTTGTTCAATAAACTGACCAATATATATAAAAACAAAATATATATTCTTTGTTCAAGTTTCACACAGGAAAACATATTGTTTCAAAGCAAGCTTTTCACTTACCTTTGGGCAAAGTGGATCCTTCATACAGTCAATGAACGATGTTTCACTGAAGTTCTGTCTGCAAGTTTACACAACAAAACTAGTGAATGCACATGTCTACAGATGCAAGCAACCATTTCATTTTAGCATCTATATAAGGTCAGTGAATGAAGCAACCAGAAAATAATGTCAGCACCAGGGGGACAAAGAGGAAAGCTCACAGTACTATTTGGGGAGTGGTGGTCGATCGGGGATGGTGGTTTGATGCTACCTGCTGCCATTTCAGAACTTGAGATATGTCATTCACCTTAGATTACTTATGTCTTTCAGAAGTGATGCTAAACGTTATTTGTCTCTTCTGCCTTGTGTCTATGTCAGCGGATGCAAAAGGTCCCACACAGTGAAACGGAAAAAACCTGACATGGCCTCACAGACTCGATTGCGAAATATGGAAACTTGGAGTGGTGACTCTCCAAATAGTGCCACATAAAAGGGTTTTAAATTAACATACTGTAATGGTGATAACTGGTTGCCATGGTTTGTTGTTTCATGAACGGAGTAAGCTAGTTTTTGTTAATGCTATGATGACTTACTTGAGAATGGCCTCCCACAGCAGGGTGTCATAGTAGGCGTGCGATGTGAACAACTTGCTGGCTCCCATCAGACGACTCCGTTCAAACATCTCCTTACTGAACTCACGGTAGATCTGCTCAACCTCATCCAGGGGCACCTGACAGACAGATGTCATGCAAGTGTCAGTGACAGACGTCATGCAAATGTTGGTGACAGACATCATACAAGTGTCAATGGCAGACGTCATCCAAGTGTCCGTGTCAGATGTCATCCAAGTGTCCTTGTCAGATGTAATCGAAGTGTCACCGACAGACGTTATACAAGTGTCAGTGACCGATTGCATACAAGTGTCAGTGACAGATGTCATACAAGTGTCAAAGACAGATGGGACACAAGTGTCAGTGACAGATATCATACAAATATCAGTGCCAGACGTCGTAGAAGTATCAGTGACACACATCATACAAGTGTCCGTGACATACGTCATAGAAGTGTCAGTGACACACATTATACAATTGTTAGTGATGGACATCATACAAATGTCAGGTGTCATGCAACAGACATTGATAGATATTATGGGAGTTAGCAAAGTGAAAAAAATCATACACCCTACAGTGAAAAAAGACATACATGTGACAGATGTCATACAATTGACAGTGACATATGTCATACCAGTGAGATATATGATCTGAGACATCACATACATGTCAATTATACCATTCAAACGTCAGACATCATACAACAGACAGTGACATACATCATACATACAACTGTCACATGTCATATAGCAGACAGTGTCAAACGTCATACAGCAGTGCCAGTTAATTATGAGCAAGAAATTACCAACTATCTGATAGCCCATTTTATCAATTTCATTTTTGCATTAAAAAAGTCACCCACTTTTATTGCCCACATTGAAAATGAACACTTACCCTGAAGGCTCCAATCATGATGGAGATGAGAGAGCCAGTGCTCACGCCACAGATGTAGTCAAACAACTCGTGGATCGGCCTCTGGCACACTCGCTCCATATGCTTCATCAACTCTATGGCCACCAGCCCCCTAAACACACAGTCTCTACAATCTCATGGCCACCAGCCCCCTAAACACACACACAGTCTCTACAATCTCATGGCCACCAGTCCCTTAAACACACACAGTCTCTACCATCTCATGGCCACCACCCCCTAAACACAGTCTCTACAATCTCATGGCCACCAGCCCCCTAAACACAGTCTCTACAATCTTATGGCCACCAGTCCCCTAAATACACACAGTCTCTACAATCTCATGGCCACCAGCCCCCTAAACACACACAGTCTCTACAATCTCATTGCCACCAGTCCCTTAAACACACACAGTCTCTACCATCTCATGGCCACCAGCCCCCTAAACACAGTCTCTACAATCTCATGGCCACCAGTCCCCTAAACACACACAGTCTCTACAATCTCATGGCCACCAGTCCCCTAAACACACACAGTCTCTACAATCTCATGGCCACCAGCCCCCTAAACACACACAGTCTCTACAATCTCATGGCCACCAGCCCCCTAAACACACACAGTCTCTACAATCTCATGGCCACCAGCTCCCTATACACACACATCTATAATCTCATGGCCACCAGCCCCCTAAACACACATACACACACAATGTCTACAATATTATGGTTACCATCCCTAAACATACATGTAGCTAGGTTGTCCTGTATATATATATATATATAAAATATATAGCTTATTATCCAAAATAGAATGTTTGTTTACAATTAAAAAGCAAAAAGATAAATGAATAAATCCATAATACATACCAATTTACTAATACACGGAACCTCATCTTAAAATACGGATACTTTGGTCCTAAATGTATGTGTCCGAGTTAACCAGTTTTTCAGGAAAATAAATGTGTGCACATAATATGCACAATGTATTTGCATTGGGAAATTTTGTTCCCATGAAATGGTGTCCAGATGCCGTTGAAATTTCCGGATTATTGGGGTCCAGATTAAGATGTCACCGCTTACTATTTCATATTTTCCATTCACTCACCTGGTGCCGCCACCATCTAAGGACAGGATTCTGACCCCGCGACCTTTAGGTGAGTTGGTGTAGCCTAGGAGAGAGAGCGCGACCATTGCTTGTTGTTGGGTGGCCTTGTCACCATGACGGGACAGTCGCATCAGACATGGCATCACTTTGCTCTACAAAGTCAGTTATACCATCATTAACAAATTAAGTTAAAGCTCCAAAGCACAAGATGAAACCATACTGTCTTTATTTTTTGTACTTTCACTACAAAAATACTGAACTCATATTTCTATTGACAAAGAAAAACAATTCGCGAAATGCGAAGTTAGCCGAGTCAAACTAATAATTGACTTCGTCAGTCACGAATGCATCACCCGTAAGAACAGCACAAATACCCGCCCCTATGTGAAGACGGATAAACGACTTCTGGGAATCCCAATATATAATGACCCGTTCGCCCATTAGCACGAGCAGCTGAGCGGTATTGTGTATTCGAATAATTGCTTCTACTTCCTAAACATTGCATGTAACACGAGCCACGGTTGGTTGAAATTAGTTTTATTATGACCACCTGACCTGCCGCCAACCACTGTTCTGGTGAGTGATTTCACAGGCTGAGCTTAAATTCAGAGTTTCGCAAAGCGATCAGCCAGGGGGTACTGCTGGCTGGCGCTGATGTACTCATCAGCAGCAGTGACCCCTGGTGCTCGAGGATGTAGTTACTGCTTTGTGATATAACTATAATGTTTATCATTATGCTTTCACACCTTCACCAAAGATAATTAAATACAATTTATTGAATTATAATTTATATATGTACATATAAATATTTTTATATAATCAATACCCTTGTGCCTTGCCTACCCCCCCTATATTTGACATTTTTTGTAAGCTTTAGTCGAGCACTGTGAACAGCGTTTGTTGCCGCCAACACCATATTATCGCCCCATCGTCAACTATCAACTCTTGCCGAACAAAGTGTAAACTGTTCATATATATATAAAATAATATCCATCCATACATGTACAGTATAAGCACGTTTTTAAATTCATGTATATTTGCTCAATATTACAATTGGAGTACATTATAAACTAAAAATAAAAAATTTTAAAAGCATGTTTATAAATCATGTCTCCGTCACCAAGGCTCACAAATAGTACATTCACACAAATGCCATGTCAACTTTGGAAAAAATTACAATGCTATGTTCTAGTCTTACATTTAATAGTCTTACTGTATAGTATAATTATAACTTATAATCTAATTTCCTCTGGAATGCATTGGTCAATGCAATCTCAACCACAGCCTGAATGAGGCTATTCCATACATGTATCATTGATTTTGTTATGTTTAAACAACATGGTTCTTTGACTAGTTTTAGTTGACTCTCACATATGTGAATCGTTGTCACTCAATGTCACAAACTGTTACATCATATTTCTCAGTTAGAATCCCTCTACCCTTGGAGCAGTAGACTGTAGTAGCATGACCAGTCCATGAAAAATGGGGCACACCTACCCGGAATGTATCTAGTTCTGTAACATTACAGATTTGAGAAAAAAATCTTAACATTTCAGAGCACTTTCAAATTGATGGTTATATATTTTGTACCCAGAAATATGTTGCATAGGCAGTCCTGAATACAATTCAAAATGAGTTAAAAAATAACATCATTACATGCCTAATATTAAAAAATGTAATGTTCACATTTACCAGGTTATTTAAGAGATTGTACTATCATGCAAATTAATTAATGACATTTTAATTAATTGATTTGGGCACATCAAATTTCGAAAGGGCACTAGCTCTATATCTTAAGTGCCCGAAGGGCACATGCATGTCTTTTTCCAGATCGATCCCTGCATATAGACATATTATGTTTTGACATTTAATGGAAAATGTATATTATATGGAAAGGGTAAACTTGGCACAAAATCTTAATTTCACTGGTTTGCACATTCACTAAATTGGAATAAAGTTTCTATCACCTAAAATAAACATTAATTCAAATTTTGTAATGCAATGAATTAAAAACCTTGGAAACCTTGTGTAATGTCTGCTTAAATCAATGTTTCACCAATGTGTACCAAAGTATTGGCAATCATATTGTACGTTGTAGGCATAAAATTAAACTAAATATAACCACCCCAATAAAATGAAGTTAGCACACATATCAAAACAACATAAATTATACATTTTTATGGAAAAACTAATCAAGCTGCAAATAATTCTAGAATTACAATAAAAAAAAATTTCATCATATCATAAGTACTGAAGTAAATAAAATATATTTAACTTCTGCCCTGAATAAGATCCAGTACAGAATGAGTGTACAGAATGAGTGTACAGAATGAGTGTACAGAATGAGTGTACTGTATTTTAGGTCAGTCTGACTCGACCTATGCCTATGAGGATTGAGTTCTAGACAATATAGTAAACACTGGCCAAGGACTTTATGACATGCTGACCCAGTTCTGGTTTATTCTGGGCAAACTGGTCTGCACAGAAAACCAGGTCAAGGTTAAATGTGCAAAACAAGCAAGCATACTGGACTAAATGTTCACTACACAAAAGGCGTTTGGTGCATCTATACTAATTAGGGCAGCTGGTGTAATATATAGACCTACATTTCATTTTACAGCTCCTCTAAATATGTATTACATTCAATCCCACAATAATACTGGCCAGCACGAGCAGTAAACAAACCGTTTTCTTCATGATATAACCTAACATTTTAAGCTTTGTTCTTTTACTGACCATCAGTACAGGGTTGTGAATTAAACTAGGTCATCAATCTTGTTCCATTCTAGAATTGTGTTGTCTGCTCCATATGTGTAAAATTGCATCTATTTCATGGCTATTGATGTACAATTTAGTAATTTACTGACATTCCCAATGCTGGACAAATTAAAAAATGGGCCAAGTGGCTCTGAAGTCCTTTGGACTAATACGTCTATATGTGACCCCGGCTGACCAAATGAGTGATAAGTCAGAAAAATTGTAACATTGTTTTCTTACATCCTTGGAAAGAGTTGGTAGGATGCTTTACACGGTTTCAAAAAATATGACTGCTACAAAAATTAGCAAAGTTATGGAGCATTGAACATGGTAGGGATAAAAAAGTGAAAATGAAGAAAACGGCTGTTGAAGTTTTACATTATATATGCAAATGGATTGAATGGAAATATTACATGCACATCATTCAAATGTGGCACACAGTATGTAATATGTATGTTATGTTGCAATGATACACTGGAAGTACAAATGTGCTGCTACAAAGACTTATCAAGTTATGCCAGATTATGTCTTCATGTGTAAAACTAAGAGGACAGATTATCTGAGAGCAAAAGGTAGACTCACTGTTTGACACAGTTTAAAACCTACAGGCAACTGTCCAGTTTAACAGGGGTCTGGTGGCTTAATGCTGTCTGTTGACACAAGCTACTGCCAGTGACCAATTACAGATTAGTCACAGCTTCCATCAAACAATAGCAGGCAGAGAATCTTAGCTCCACAGCTGGGTGTAATACACAACCAGAGCCACCACTGATTCATGGTTAAGTAGATTAGTTCAATGCATCAACTAAGACAATACACAACACTGTGAGTGACAGTGTCCAGAGTGAGGCCTAAGCAGTGTCCTCATTGCTGAATAGATCAATTAAACCTGCCAAATGGGTGACATTCTGCACAAGTGTTCATTAATCCTTAGTGATTGTTCAGAACACCAGACTGACCACATACCTAAACAAAGCGAATGTAATAGGTGAAGAACAGGCAGTGTTCAAATAGGGGTATTGGTTGAATTGTATTTGTCTCGACGCAAAAGGCTTTATTGTGCCTTCATCGATTCTGAGAAAGCATTTGATTTAGTAGACCGGTCCTCCCTGTGGTCTAAGATAATTTCATGCGGTATTAATGGTATTGTGTTGAAAGTTGTATACAACATGTACAAAAATGCTAAATCATGTATAAATGAGGGCCAGGCTGTGTCAGCCTTCTTCTCATGTGTAGAGGTATGGCAAGGAGAAAACTTGTGTCCTTTGTTATTTGCTATTTACCTGAATAATTTTGAACACTGTTAGTCACAATTATAACGGACTTGACATGGCAGCTGGTTAAATTTACATATATAGTGTATCAGCGGAACTATGTCAACTCTTCTAATGGTTGACATTTGGTTGTTTCAGGTGTCAACTATATTGTGAATCTGTAATTATTAGTCTATATTGATACAATTGATTTACACAGTACCATGTCTACACAAGGCATGGCAAGCGTAAACAGAACAGTAGAATGCATTTGATATAAATAAAGTGTAGGATATTTCACTCTATAGTTGTCCAGAATATTAATTTTCTATGTTTGTCACCTACAGGTTTCTACAGACAATACATCTTTAACCAATATACACCACAGTCACACCATTTTATAATAATTAAATGAACATCAAAATAAACACAACTTGCAATTATAGAAAATCAATAGTTTTGAAGATACAGTTTAAAAGTGTTAGGCAACTGTTCAGTCTAACAGGGGTCAAGTGTGTCTACTCTGCCTGGGTGCTGTGACCAATTAAAGATTAGTCAAGGTCTCAATGGCCTAGGCTGTAGAAATTAGTCACAGCTTTTGATTTTCTGGCACACTACACAACATCTACTGTTGGGGGTGATCTCAAGGGCCCTTCTCAAAATCACATCACTAGATAATGTAAACCTTTTGCACTTTGGGGGCCCCTTAGGTGCCCTTAGAATGATTCAATCAAATACAGATTTCTTGTATATAGTGGCAGCACCCTAAGATACATCTATGCAAAATTAGAAAAAAAGTTGCTGAACAGTTTTTGAAAAAATAGGCCAAATGTTACATTTTTACCAGTTTTGGGGTCCTTGGAGGCCCTAGGGAGCCCTTAAAATGATTCAATCAATTACAGATTTATTGTGCATAGTGGCACTACCACATGAAATGTCTATGCAAAATCAGAGAAAAAATTACTGAAGAGTTTTTGAAAAGATAGGCAAAATGTGAACATTTACCAGTTTCTTGGGCCTTGGGGGGCCATTAGACTGATTCAATCAAATACAGATTTTTCTTGTGCATAGTGGCATTACCCTAAGATATGTCTATGCAAAATTAGAGAAAAAGTTGCTGAACGGTTTCTGAGATATGGCAGCTAACGGCAGATGCAGAGTGATGGCACAAGTCCTTTGGCCCAAGGGACTAAAAACGTGCACTAATAATTGAACGTTTTGGCATAAAGTTACTGATAATCTTCCTGGTAATCTTATATATATATATATATATACACCCTGTATAAATATATATGTATTATTTATAACATACATATTATTAGTATAAGCACTCAGTATGACACTGAAAATTATTATAAAACATGTTAAATGAAATTTAAATTGTATATTTAGAAGAGCAAGGGCATTACACTTTCCTTATTAGTACATAACAGAAACTTAATAAACGATCGCAATAAAGCTAGAACTGGTACTGTTTCTGCACAACATGGTAATATGACTGGACAATGCCAAATATTCTACATAGACAGAAACATGCTGGACACCTACCCTCATGGCTTGATTTCTCGAGTTGGGATACTTTGAGATGTGATTGCTGAATTCTTCTAGTCGCATCAGCTTTGATGCATTTGTGGTGGCACTTCGCAGACTAACAACCAACTCTCTCGTCCGGCGCTCGATCGACCGTATCGCAATCAACTCTCGCTTCTTCACCGGTCCCTTTGCCTCCTCGGTGGATGCTTTCTGTTGACTGGCACGACCCGGCAAATACGATGAGATTTTCCATCCTGTCGCGTCTTCCACTGGTGGTGATGGTTTTACTTTTGTTTTTGATGATTTTGTTGTATCTGTTGTTGACCTGATGCCTGGAATCTCTTCGGAGAAAGGAGTCGTCGCACTTTCACCAGCTACAGTATTGTAGTATGTCTGAACACTCGTATTCGTCTCATGCATCGCGGTTGTGAAATCTGTTGTTTCTCGATTTATTGCTTTGGAATGGTTACTGACTTGAAGCGGTGCACCAGGTTTTCTCTGCGTTTTTTGCATGGTTTCATTTTTATTGTCCACCTGGGTAGATTGCGACTCTGTTTCCTCAACAGGTTGTGCAACGGCTTGATTTAATGTTTCACTTTCTTTTTCAACGACGTTATCTTGTAGCTGTGATGTTGCAGGAAAAACCCTAATTCGCATAGATTGTGGTAACAACTTCTGGTAGCTTGGCAGGTAATGAGGCAACCCACTGTGTATCAAGGCGACCGTTTTTGCAAATGAAGTGATGTCAGGTGACATATTCTTTAACTTGGCATACTGATTCAGCACTGATGCCTTGAGGCTTTGCGGATGTTGTGATGTTGAACGTCTGGAGTTGGGTGAATTGGCCGACCGAACTGCGCTGGAGTCGAGTGGCTTTGCATCGCTGTTCAGTTCTCCTTTCGTACTGAATGTTCGCAGTGAGCTATGTTGACCAAGAGCAGTCTGGAGCATCGGAGAGTTTGCATGTTGTCGGACACGCACCGATGAGCCCCCAACTCGTGTGGGGCTCATGCAGCGCACCGATAGGCTAGACTTCCACAGGGATGCCATCTTACCACTGCTCTGAATGAGTCTGATGCAGCTTTCTAGTTTGTCTTTGTCTGTTCTTTTCCTAGACTGTGGATCCTGCAAAGATATGTATGGCAATGAACAGTCTGGCAGTAAATAATAGCTTAAATCATGTGAAAATAATATTGTCAAAATTGTGTGTGTCGTGTGGTGTGTGTGTGTGATGTGTGTGTGATGTGTGTGTGTGTGTGATATGTGTGATGCGTGTGTGTGTGATGTGTGTGTGTGGTGTGTGTGATGTGGTGTGTGTGATGTGTGTGTGTGTGATGTGTGTGTGTGTGTGTGTGTGTGGTGTGTGTGGTGTGTGTGATGTGTGTGATGTGTGTGTGTGTATGTAGTGTGTGTGTGTGATGTGTGTGATGTATGTGTGTGTGTGTGTGTGATGTGTGTGTGATGTGTGTGTGATGTGGTGTGTGTGATGTGTGTGTGTGGTGTGTGTGATGTGTGTGTGATGTGTGTGTGATGTGGTGTGTGTGATGTGTGTGTATGTGGTGTGTGTGTGTGTGTATGTGTGTGTGTGTGTATGTGTGTGTGTGTGTGTGTGTATGTGTATGTGGTGTGATGTGGTGTGTGTGATGTGTGTGTGATGTGGTGTGTGTGATGTATGTGTGTGTGTGTGATGTGTGTGTATGTGTATGTGGTGTGTGTGATGTATGTGTGTGTGTGTGGTGTGTGTGATGTGTGTGTATGTGGTGTGTGTGTGATGTGTGTGTGTGTGTGTGTGTGTGTTGTGATGTGTGTGTGATGTGTGTGTGTGTGTGTGGTGTGTGTGTGTGTGTGTGTGTGTGTGTGTATGTGTGTGTGTGTGTGTGTGTGTGTGTGTGTGTGTGTGTGTGTGTGTGTGTGTGTGTGTGTGTGTGTGTGGTAGTAGTTGTGTGGTGTGTGTGATGTGTGTGATGTGTGTGTGTGTATGTGTGTGTGTGTGTGTGATGTGTGTGTGATGTGTGTGTGATGTGGTGTGTGTGATGTGGCGTGTGTGATGTGTGTGTGTGATGTGTGTGTGGTGTGATGTGGTGTGTGTGATGTGGTGTGTGTGATGTGTGTGTGATGTGTGTGTGATGTATGTGTGTGTGTGTGATGTGTGTGTGATGTGGTGTGTGTGATGTGTGTGTGATGTGGTGTGTGTGATGTATGTGTGTGTGTGTGTTTGTATGTGGTGTGATGTGGTGTGTGTGATGTGTGTGTGATGTGTGTGTGATGTGTGTGTGATGTGTGTGTGATGTATGTGTGTGTGTGTGATGTGTGTGTGATGTGGTGTGTGTGATGTGTGTGTGATGTGGTGTGTGTGATGTATGTGTGTGTGTGTGTGATGTGTGTGTGTATGTGTATGTGGTGTGATGTGGTGTGTGTGATGTGTATGTGGTGTGTGTGATGTATGTGTGTGTGTGTGTGATGTGTGTGTGTGTATGTGGTGTGATGTGGTGTGTGTGATGTGTGTGTGTGTGTGTGTGTGTGTGTGTGTGTGTGTGTGTGTGTGT